>SKCR01053111.1:0-41857 GCA_019454045.1 Zanthoxylum bungeanum | reverse complement strand
CTTAACCATTTCCTTGATTTCGATGTAGACATTCATGGCCTCTAAAAGTTGTATTCCTACTAGAGCTAACCTAACTACGTCTGCCTCTAACCAAAACCTAGTGGAACCTCGCGATTCAGTAGAGGAGTCGGGGCCAGCCTAGGATGTGGGTAATTTGGCATGAGATGTACGATATATGCGATAATCCATGGATAGGTTGGTGGAATTACTCTCCCACCAAAAACAGCAGCAACCTATACCATTTCCTACAGAACTGATCGGTGAAATCACACATGTAACGCAAGCGCATGTATCACTCAAGTAGTATAAAAATATCGATCCCACGAGGACTTAATTTCTACTATTGTTATTAATTATTGATGCTAAATATTTACGGGAATCTAATTAAAGGGAGAAATGAATGATTGCTTGATTGGTTGGTTGAATGTGGATTTGCTAAATAAATAAAAACACAAAAGAAAATACTAAGGAAATTAAACAAAAGACACAAACATCTAGGGTTGCGGTTTCACACAATATTATTCTAATGATGCATTGATTCTCTTATATATGCGTAATAAATCAGTCTGTTAACCTGGAACACGAAGATATGCAAAAGCCCCTTCCGATGGTCAGATGCAAACACCCAAAGTAACCTATTTAAATATATTCCTATGTTAACCAAGTTATCCGAATTCATTAAGTTCAAGTTCCAATTGTGGCTACCCCCGCCCGGTAGGTATATGTCTATCTTGTAAGGAAATCTACCTAAGGGACATCTACCCCAAGATGAGATCGTGAGCTATTGAATCTAAGGCTAAAACCTAAAATCCATTTTCCAAGTTTATTTTAAGTTTACCATATCAATCTTATTAGTGGCCAATTAATAAGAAGCATTAAGCTTAAATTCAATAAACAAACCAAAGTATTAAACATAATATAATTAAATCAATTATTAAACTCATGAATATTGTGATTCATCACTTCCCTAGAACAAAAATAAAATACTGGGGGTTAGGGGATCCACCTTTAATATTTCAAATGTAGAAATATCACTTTATTATAATATAGAAATTATCAGTGTTACCCAATTAAGTCAAACCAGCCATAAAGGCGGTGTTATTATTTGTCCTTAAACTAGCTATATAGGCAGTAATCACCTGTCACCTAAAGACCGACCATATAAGCGATGTCACATTATGTCAAATAAATAAAACTAGCCATTAAGGTGGTATCAACTTTAATCCATATTATTAAATTACAATTTCCATATTATAAATTAAGTGAGATTAATCTACCTTATCGTATTAAAGGTTTCACCCTTCCCCTAGTGGAAATTAATTACTTAAACATAAAAGAAAAAAAACACTCAAACTATGATTACTACTAAAAATAAAAATAAAAATACATTACAAAACTACTAAATAAAACACACAAGATACAATCCGTAATTCTTTTTCAAGAAACCAAGGAAAGTATGAAATTACAAATGAAATGGCTTGGTATTTATAGGCAAAATTTTGCCTCCATCAATTTCTCAACCTTTTTCTCCACAAATTTCTCCACCAATTTCTCCGCCAAACATGGATCCAAACATGGCACAAAACATGGCACCAAATCCTCCGCCAGCATGTTTGGTGGAAGTTTGACAATTTTCATTATTTTATTTTTTATTTTTTTTGTTTTGAAAATGACTTTAATAATTACACATAACACACTTACAGATATTTTATCAATTTTGGTCATGAAAACATCAGAATTCGAAATTATTATGAACGTCAAAGTTGTAGCTCTTTGAGTCTTCTTTAATCTGGAACTTGAAGCACCTCAATCCGATATCGGAGTAAAACATTATGGTCAAAATACGAAAATTATGCAAAGTTGAAATTTCCAAAATTGTACTTCGTTAGAACGCCATTTCAAGTTTCCAACCTCCAAAATTCAAATGCCAAGTCCAGTTTTTGCCCTTATTTGTTCCACATTACCTCCTGAATTATTCCATTGAGTCCCGATTTTATTTTATCTGTAAAATAAATAAAAACACATCAAAACGTTCATAAAACTCGGTAAACTATACAAAATATTACGTCAAAGAGGCGATAAATATTGATATATTTTCCTCTCATCACACCCCCAAACCTAACATTTTGCTAGTCCTCGAGCAAAACAAACAAAATAAAATAAAATAAACAACTGATACTAAATTAAACTAAACCACTTTTGTAGGGATCACGATTGCATTTAGCGTATGCAACAAGCCTTTAAACCCATAGGTGTCCCTAGTGGACAAGTTATAGTCTCGTGAGGACTTATAATGATGATACCCACAAACGTCAATGAAATGTACTCAAAAGAAAAAAGACAAAAGAAAGAAATGAAAAAGAAATAAAATAAAAGAAAATAATAGCTATATATACAATGTCCTCAGAGAATGTCTAGCAACAAAGTTAAAGGAACCTTCAAAATGCAAACTACAACTAAAATCCTTTCAATTGAACAAGGTATCTAAATCAGACTTTGAGTGTGTGTATGAATAGCTATGCAAACAGCTTCGATTCTAAGTTATTAACTTGGTGAGTTTGTCTTAATTTTCAGTAATTAATGGGTCAAACCAACCTGACTATCTAAAATTGTTATGTCTACTACAATTTGCGCAAAGTGAGGTATGTGATTTTTTTTGGTAACATCTTTAATCCATGTAGCGAGCTTTAGGCCAGTGACTCCCAAACCAGTTGGCTTTAGGGCACTAGGTGTTAAAACACCCCTACAGACTTAATTACTCGAATCTCAGATGTTAAAAGTTCTCCCGTTTTACGCGAACAATCTCTGCTTACTGAAGCAAGATGCCCGGTTACTAAGTAAGAACTTTTATTAATTTATCTCTTTTTTTCTTTTTTCTTTTCTTTTCTTTTTCTTTTTATTTTTCATCATCATACCGCAAATCATAAATAAATGTAGATAGAAACAGATATTCAGGTAAAAGGTCATTCATCAACCACCGATTATTTCAACTAGTCATTTTGTCAATTCCTTATTATCTAACTGCTACAAAACTATTTTTTAGTACATATTAGTCTGACCTATATATTCGGCTCAAAATATAATGGGTCTTCAAGAAGAAGACAGACATGGATGGCAACGTACAAATGTACAAAGCTAGGCTTGTAGCGAAAGGGTATCATCAATGACATGGTGTCGATTACGATGAGACTTTTTCACATGTTGGCATGATTAAATCCATTCGGATAATGCTTGCTATTGTTGCATATTTCGATTATGAAATATGACAGATGGACGTCAAAACCGCTTTCCTTAACAGAAAACTTTTGAAGAATGTTTATATGCAACAGCCTGACGGTTTTATCGTGCCGAAACATGCAAACAAGGTTTGCAAGTTAAATCGATCCATTTATGGATTGAAGCAAGCATCGCATTCTTGGAACCAATGTTTTGATGAGATCATAAAAGAATATGGTTTCATTCAAAACGAAGATGATTCTTATGTATATAAGAAGGTTAGTGGGAGCGCACTAACATTCGTTGTCCTATATGTTGATGATATATTACATTTAGGCAATGACATTCCCATGCTACAATCGGTGAAAGCTTGGCTTTCATTAAAATTCTCAATGAAAGACCTAGGAGAAGCAGCCTTTATTCTGGGAATAAGGATCTACCGAGATAGATCTAGAAAGCTGGTTGGACTCTCCCAGAGCTCGTATATTGAAAAAGTTTTGAAGAGATTCAACATGGATCAGTCTAAGAGGGGGCTGCTTCCAGTGTCACATGGCGTCTCTCTATCTAATGACATGTGTCCTAAAACACAATATGAGAAAGAAACCATGAGACAGATCCCATTCTCTTCCGCAATCAGATCAATCATGTATGCCATGATATGTACGCGACCTGATGTCTCATATGCTTTGAGCATGTGCAGTCGCTATCAGGCCGATCCAGGTGATGGTCACCGGATTGCTGTTAAGAACATCCTTAAGTATCTTAGATGAACTAATGATGCTTTCTTAGTCTATGGAGATGGAGAACTTGAGGTGAATGGGTTCACCGATGCAAGTTTCGAAACCGATAAATACTACTCAAAGTCGCAATCGAGGTACATATTTGGTTTGAACAACGGAGCTGTGAACTGTAAATCTTCCAAGCAAGAAACTGTTGCCGATTCAAAAATAAAAGCGGAATATATCGCTGCAGCTGAGGCAGTAAAAGAAGCAGTTTGGATCCGTAAATTCCTAATTGGATCAGGAGTAGTGTTTTTAGCGGCTGAGCCCGTACCTTTGTATTGTGACAATAACGGGGCTATAACACATGCTATGGAACCGCGGTCTCATCAATGATCCAAGCATGTACTTTGATATTTCCATCTAATTCGTGGGATCATACATCGTGGCGATATGAAGATCGAAAAGATCGCTTCAGATGACAATATTGCTGATCCCCTGACGAAAGCTATTTCTCAGTAAAAGTTTGAGCGACATGTACATAGTTTAGGTGTTAGATACTTGAGTGATTGGCTATGAGCCAAGTGGGAGATTGTTGGACAATTATGACCCATAGCATCACTATTTGTAAAAGACATGGTGTTTTTGTACAAATTAACTATGTGACAAAGGAAATTTCTATTTTATCATTTTGTAATTGGATTACTTGGATATATATAAATGATAAAAGTTCATATGATTAGTTTCAGATTAATAAGATATGAGACAATATTAATCCATGAATGGTTTAATCATTAAACATCCCTAGTCGTAGTATTATCGAGACTGGACATCGATAATGCGGAATAGACTAGTATTACACTTGTGCTCGTTGTGGAAGCTTAACAGCATAGTTCTCATATATTTAAGTATTGGATACTTATGCAAGTGTGATAGGAGGTTCTGTTAACTGTTTGACTGGGAACAGCTTCTCTCTAGATAGACCCCTGAAATCCCATTGGTAGTATGACTATGTGTCTATGGGAATCCGAATCCGGGTAGGTGTATGTGGTCGTAACCTGAGACTTGCATCGCTAATACTTGCGACAATCAGTACGCTTTGGTTTTGGTCGTTCGGAGCTTTAACAGGTTCTGTGTACACCTCTTCCGGGTTTACTGAGAATCGTAATGTATTGGGTGTGATGTCAAGATGGAAGTATCACTTCAGTCATATGGAGATGATGATCACGCAAGATATAGAACTAGTACTCTTAAATGCTGCAGCTATCGTGATATTATGACTAGGTCATGATTATCCGATTACAGAGACTAGTTGCTAGTGATCCGATATATGCTTCGTACGGGGCTGACACAATTCCAGCCCTAGGCCTATCATGTGACATTCGATACTGGATCGTATTACGCAATACATAGTATATTATGCCTGATACAGATTATATATTCCTCGTTGAATATTTCTTGAGAATTGGGTAGGCACGGTGCTTTGCTAGAAGCCAACCATGTCATGTATATCGGTGAGAATGTGGTACGGGGTACGCACGTATTCAGATAGTTCGATGACCGTATTTACTGCCAACATATCCAAGACTCTCTTGGGTCGCCTCCCAAAGATTCACCAATGACATTTGACTTGAACAAAATTAATTTGGGATTAATTATGAGAGAGAAAATTAATCTGGGATTAATTACGGAAAGAATTTATCTAAGATTAAATTCATCTAGAAGAGAGAACGCGATTAATTTAGAATTAATCGATTAAATAATATATTGGATATATTAATTGAAATTGGATTTCAATGCGGAATTAAAATTGGATTTTAATTCGAGGTAAACGAATTAATTTGGAATTAATTCGTAAGCGACTTTCGTAATAATTTTGCTAGGCATTATTATTTAATTAAATTTGATTTAATTACGACGCGACGAAAAATTTGTTTAGTTGGATTAAATGAAACCGGGCCCAAGTCAAGTTTGTGAGCAAACTAAATTTTGAATTTAAAGTGGTGGGACCCACTTTACTTACATCAATATTTTTACATGTGATGGAAGTGGTTGAGCCCATTTAATGCAATTTTCATTACACCAACTTTGGAAGTCAACTTGATTATTATGTTTTTGGAAAACAACACACTACCTACCAAGTTTTGAACTTGAAAACTATTCCTCTCTCTTCTACCTCTCATTGCCGTGAGTCTCTACCTTGGAGGGAAAATTTTGTTGCAAAATTTTCTTAAGCTAGCACATAAAGAGTTAAATCAAGGTGATAGGGAAACCCACCCAAGTGTTGGAAACACTCAACAAAGCTTGGAGCTTCAACATTCAAGGAGAAATTTTTGAAATTCCTCAACCGATCATTGTAAGTATTTACACAACTTCTTTGATTTTATTCACACTAGAATCATGTTTAGGATCCTTGGGATGTCTTAGAGACACTAACATTAATAAAATCAGACAATCTGACGGTATCAAAATTAGAGAACATAGATTTCTAGAAAGCTTATCTGAGTCTACAATAGGCTCTATAAGCTAGTATATCAAACTTTGATCTTAGCAGAATACAAACTCTAGGGCCATTCTAGAATGAATTCTTCAAACAAAGAAACCACAACGGATCTCTCATTCGAAGAAAACATTCAGGAATGCCACTTTGCATTCTTTAGCCAAAATATATAGTTTAATATCAACATTAACCAACAAATCTTTAATTGCTCAATTAGTGCGACTTGAGACAAGTTTTCTCAGAATCTACAATAGATCACTGAGTATAACTTTTCTCACTGTTATACTATAAAGGTGAAACCTTTAACAAGTTCACTTTGCTTTTGCTGCGCAAACAGTTTGCACATGTTATGAACGATTCATAACAAAATCTTAATCAAGTTCAAAACTTGATCATAGCAAGCTACTAACAATTTTAGATCTATGGTGCAATGCTAACTTCCGAAATCGATATCAAATATCGCTCCCACTATAAGTTATAGGATAATTTTCTTCGATAAGAAAACAACAGAACTATTAAGTATCAAATACTTTTGTAAATGATTCCGACATCCTATTAAAGTTATACGGAAGATACTTAGGGTCATTTCATCTTATTAATTACGTGGTTCCATTTATAGTTTATCACTCTCACATTTGACTTCAATAAGTCAAGTATGATGTTACACACCAAGTAATAAAATAATTTTTATTACTCGAGATCGTAGAAAAGATATTCTATCAAATAGAATACAATATTCTATTAATGGCATAAATGATAAACTTTTACTTGTACCTCCGAGGCGCAAGTTCTTTCAATTATATAACCATTATACAAAAGAAAGATTCAAATCTCAAACTTTTCAAGATTCAAATTTTCTACTTATACATATCATATACGTAACTGTACAAACTAATGGAACATTAATTAAAATGATGAATTAGTGTAACTGGAGCATAACCCCAAGAGTATTGAAAACTAATTTGGTAACACTCAACATCAAACGAATCATATCATATAAGATTCGATTTATCCTTCAGACCAATTTCATCACGATGGAATCGTAGAAGAATAATATTGAGTAAGAATGACATTCATTAAATAACTTTAGAACTAATTGCCATAAATTCATATGTTTGATCATATCAAACATCCTTGAACAATTCAAAGACTCACGATGAATTTTAAAATATAATTTTCAACACTTCAAAGAGAATATCTTTGAACCATTCAAAATATTCTATCCGCGTTTCATCAGAAAACATATTGAAAATTCTTGAACCATTCAAGATGTTCAATTAATATTCTTTTAGAAACATGTAACTAAGTCATGACAATTCATTAACTAAGTTACAAAGTAAAGAAAACTATCCAAGGCAATTTATAATTCATTAAACTACATACATCCAATGTGTTAGTTTAATAAATCTGTGGTCCAATGACGATCATTGGTTAAATGAGATTTAATCACGTCATGAATATAATATTCATTAAATGGATAAAGATATATGGTGTGATCTTGTATAAGACCATCCTTTATTATACAGAATAAACATCTAATACTTACGTGATAAAATCTCATAAAGCATTGTTCTAAGTTATTTAGTTAACCGAATATTTTTATCAATGTTCATATTTTCATCAATGACATTACTAGTCATATTAAAATATGTAACAATTGTTTATACAGAACAAGTAACTATCCAGTAGTTGCAAGTTTTGATATCAAATATCAAAACAATCATTAAACACTATTTCAAATAACTAGACGAGAGATCTGGTATCCAATACCTACAGTTGTCGTATTGTACGAATCGATATTCTCTATACACAACTATACGCATCTCATTTCTTTAGCTTTATAATTTGCCTTCAATTATTCACAACAATTGGAAATAATTGATTAGCAAACTGTGTCAAACATACATGACTTTTAAAAGTCATTGAAGTCAAGAAACGTCATTATAAGATAAACAAATACCTAATGAGGTTTTATTAATGTCAGTCAAGAATCTCGAGACATGAACTAATTCACGTCAGTTCTTACCGCACAAGAAACTATTCTCTCTAGACAATTATATCCTAAAAACATTGGAATAACAGTTCCCGATGGTTTTGACTAATCTACAAATATTCAAGTCTATTTACATTCTAGAACCTACTCTAGAAATATGCAACCATAAAAGAATCAGAAAACATATTCAAATAATATGTATGCAGTGGATCAGAAGTATGATTCTATTAATAATATAGAATAAAGGAAAACAAAAGCAGTAATTTCTATAAAATTACACATTTCTTTAGTGATGGATTTTTAACCCAACAGTGTGTCTCACTACTTTACGTAATACCGTAATCCCCAATAAAAATGGGAATTTAATAATTAAATCGAATTCTATAGTGAGAGGTGGACCACATGAATATATTTCGACTCACAACTTTGACACGATCTCGTCTACGTATATTCAATAGGTAGACAACTTATTGTCAATCACACTCACTGTGACTCCTGATTTTGGTCCTGACCATTTCTCGTTATGACAGCTTTGACACGTTCACAAGGAGGCGTATCAAGCCTTCACTTGCCAATGACAAACTCAAGCTACCGATGTAGTCCTGACAGCTTTGACAAGTTCATGATTTCCACTTTCACTTGAATTTGTCTAGTATCAAATATACATCCAACATGGATAAAATTCTATCAACTACACCCTCACTGCTTTGGCACTTTCTCGGATGCAGCCATAGAAAGATACCCATAAACCGTATTGACAAGACGGACCAAGAAACATGCATCAAATACACGTTACTTAAAGCCTTATTTAAGCAGGGATATTCCTCAAGGAAGCATTGTTCTACATCATATGCAGAATTTTAATCTAGATCATTTTCTAAACAATTCAATTCTACCTTTAGAAAACATAACTTAACTTAACTATTAAATTTTCATTATGTTTCCCGTTAGCGTAGAACCGAAAAGTCAAGAAACATATAGATTACGTGCATGTGCGAACATCAAAATTGGATTATATATCATATATCAAGCATGATTAATGTATTGGATGATGGATCAGACCTGCTCTGATACCATTTTTTGTTGCAATTTCGGGCAAAGGGCGAAGCGGACTCGCTGTTCGGGCAAAATCGTAATTTAAAAACTTTTTAAATTACTGAATAAATTATTCAATATGCAATATGAATAATTTATTCATATTTCACCTAAACATATTTATTCGATATCAAATAACTGTTGAGTTCTAATATATGTCCCAAGATCAACAAATCAAGCAAGAAAACGTATGAATACACAACATAGGAGGTGCGGAATATACTCACAATGGTCGGTTTTGATGCGAAGAAGAACACAACCCATTTTGCTCCTTGTGTGAGTTCGGTTTTGGCCTCCTTGGACTGCTATCATGCTCGGTTTTGGGTCATCTTCCTCCTTGAAAATTCGGCCATGGATGTCCTCCATTAAAGCTCCAAGCTTTGAGATTCCAAACTCACAAATTCGTTTCCCTATCACCATAGTATAAACCCTAGAGTGTGCTAGCACTTGTTCTTCTCCATTTTAATCGATCAAAGCAAAAAAATGATGAAGAAATCAGTCATGGACCAAGAGAGAGAGAAAACGATTTTGGCTCCATTTGAAAACCTAAAAAACGTGAATATGCAAGAGAGAGAGAAAGTGTAAATGCTTTTTATATTTCTTTAAAATTTAATAAAAGCATTTACCATATTTTACTTTCAAAAAGCAAAGTCAAAAGGTCAAAAGCAAAAAGCAAAAATGCTTTTCCATCACCTATCACTTTTACTATTCACTTCAAGTCACTTTAATAAAGTGACAACATGTCAAGTCACATCACATCACTCAAAGTGACAAGTGATTTGACAATTGATCCGACTAGCGATTTGACGCTTGATGTAACTTGCGTGCCGCACTCGAATTCGAAATGCTAATGCGCTCGCAATCACTCTCGGGCTCGGGTTCGCTAATTCCAAATTAACGAATTTTCCGTCGCGTCGTAATTAAATGATTACGCCTAGCGAAATAACTATTCACGTCGCTAACGAATTAATTCTAAATTAATTCGTTTGCCCGAATTAAAATCCAATTTTAATTCCGCGTCGAAATCCAATTTCATATAATATATCGAATATATTATTTTATCGATTAATTCAAAATTAATCGTTCTCTCTCTTTTAATTAATCCCAGATTAATTTTCTCTCTCTAGAAATTAATTTTCTCTCTCTGCTAATTAATCCCAGATAATTAAAGTGCGAGTCATACATCATCGGTGAATCTTCAGGAAGTGACCCATGAGATCTCCGGATATGTTGGCAGTAAATACGGTCGTCGGACTATCCGAACACGTAAGTACCTCGTACTACGTTTATACCGATTTACAAGACAAGGTTGGCTTCTAGCAAAGCGCCATGCCTACCCAATTCTCCAGAAATATTCTTACAGGAATAATAGATCTGTATCAAGCGTAGTATACCGTAGTATTGCGTATGTCAGCCCAGTATCGGATAGTCACGTGCTAGGGCTGGGGCTGGATAAGTGTCTGCCCCGTCCGAAGCACATGTCGGATGTCTGGTAACTAGTCTCTATAATCGGATATACATGACCTTGTCATAATATCCCGATGGCCGGCCAGCACTTAAGAGCACTAATACCGTATCATGCGTGACATCATCTCCACTATGACTGGAGTGATACTTTCGTCTTGACATCACACCCATACATACGACTCTCTGATAAACCCAGAAGTGGTGTAACAGCAGAACCGGTTAAAACCCTGTACCACCAAGACCAAAGTCTACCGATAATCGCAAGTATTAGCGATGTAAGTCTCAGGTTAAGACTATACACACCTACCTTGATTTCGGCCTCCCATAGACACATAGTCATAATACCAATGGGATTCCGAGGGGTCTATCCAGAGCGAAGCTGTTTCCCGTACCATTGGTGAAACACGACCTCCTATCGCACTTGCATAAGTATCCGATACTTATATATATATGAGAACTATGCCGTTGTGCCCTCACAACGCACACAAGTGCAATACTAGCCTATTCCGTATTATCGATGTCCAGTCTCGATAATACTCCGGCTAGGGATATTTAATGATTAAACCTTCGGGGACTGATACTGTCTCATATCATTCTCAGTCCAGGAACTAATAATAGGGACCTCTCTTCATTTATATATCTATGGTGATCTAATCACAAATGATGAGAGTGCAATTTACTTGTCACATAGTTAATTTGCTACAACAACACAATGATCTGTGCAAATAGTGACGCTATGGGTCATTTTGTCCAACAATAACGACATAAATAACTAAGAAACGTCATGAAATTTTTACGAAAAACGTTTTTTCGTAAAATGGCATAAAACGTGTTTTTGATCGAACCGACTACCTAATACACATGAGGGCTGCCCAGGTCAGCCCAATAGTATTAGGGCAGTTAATGGGCAGCCCGAAAAGTGAACAATTCACTGTTTGGGTAGCCATCACCGATTGGCTCAAAGTCACCAGATAACTCCGTTTTTCATCTTTTCGCTTATTTGAACTCCGAAATAATTTCCGGCAATTGTTCCAACACCCAAAACACATACTATACATTCATATAACATATATTTCATCACCAAATACACAATATTTCCATATCTGATCAAGAAGCAAAATATATCAATTTTTCATGTTTAAAATCCAATTTTCCAACATTAATCTAATTAATCTTAACACCAACCAAAGTCACCACAAATGAAGCATCCAAGAACAATTCTAGGCATTACAAGAGTGGTAACAACACTCTAGAATGGTAACTTATCATCAAATGACAAAATTGAATCAATATTACACTAATATCATTCAATTCCACTTCACACATGCACCATTCCTTCAAATCCATCCACTAAAAAAAAAATCCCCAATTTCTAATAAGTAAGTAAACCCTAGAACCATTCTAATAATCCAAGAACAAGAAACTAATTTTTTACACTTAAGAATATTAAAGATTACCTTCAAATCTTCAACTTTCTTTGAGTTTTTTCTTGAATTTTTACTTTCTTCTTCCTTGAATCATCAAGTGGAGAGTTATTTTTGGAGGAGGATTCGACCATAGCAAGCCAAGTGAGGAGAAAACAAAATTTTCTAACCTAAAAGGCAAGGTAAACCGACTTTACAAGGGTATTTTTGTCATTTTTCAAAAAATAATTCAATTAAATATAATAAGCTTTAATTTGACAAATCAAATCTGCACACTTAAAGCTTAATAAAATCATGCTATTTGTAACCAATAATAATCAAATATTTTTCATAACAATTATGAAAATTTTTATTATTTAATTATTCAAATATTTAACATTTAATTATCTAAATAATTAATTAATATAATTATTATATATATATGTATTTTTATTTACATTAAATAAAAATATATATATTAATGGCATGTGTCAAAAACTCATTTGACAATTATTTTAATTTGTATTTAATCAAATTATGTATCAAATACAAATACACAATAATTACGATTGACCAAAAATGACCCTATGCATGTGTTTTCATTTAACCGTTTAAACGATTCGAATTAACTCATTTAATTCGGTGAAGTATTATGAATAATCTGTATTATTCATTACGCGTTGTCCAAATCCTCAACGAGTACACTTCATTTTGTGGGACTCTCTAAGTTTAGGTTTATCCGTCACGAAATCCAATTTCGTGTCCATAATTCACCCACTCATGAATTATGATGACCACAGATAATCTCGCTAAACTATGCAAGTCGATGTCATTGCATACGTATAATCCCTCTGTCACAGGCTATCCATATTATACCTGGGATATAGATAAGAACGTCAAATCCTTTTGGAATAATATAATCGACTTTCAAATTTACAATCTCTAAATAACACTCAGAACTTGATTCCGAAGTTATACCATGACCATGGATTTACTAGATCGCAAACTCGTGTAGGATACCTATGCCCTGTACATAGGACTGACGAATTCTATCTTGATACTCACTGGATATCATGAGCATCAGTCCAAACCCAACGAACATGCAGAGGTCTTATCTAAATAGATCGGTGACGTGACTGTCATTAAAGTGTGGAGGATAACTCATTTATCCATTATGGTATCTCAAGTCGAAGGATCACTATGCTCGCTCAACTCGAGAAGATTCATATTCACATTGGTATACTATCTATTAGGAAATATTCATTGAGTCATTCGGTGTTTATCAAATAAACACCTACTTGTCATACGAGTCTCCCGAGACTTATGGTTCATTAGGATAAACCATCGGACCCAGTCACGATATATGTCATGTACTGGTCTCAGTGGATTTTACAAACCGACCCGTTTTTGTAAATCTTGACCAGGAACTTTATTTAAGGATATACAACTTATAGCGACGCTTCCCAATGTCAATTACAAACTACGTTGTAACTGCGCATTACGATGTAAATCCTAGGGTCTTTGTCTAATATACATGTATCACTAAATCAGATTTAGTTTCAATTTGATCATAATTAGATATCTAATCACAATTAGATCGAATATGTGTATAAAAGACAAGAGGTGCTACCATTAAATAAGTAATATTATGGAAAAAATAATTGTTCGTATTTATGAATCGAACATAAATACGATCCGGATTGGCACTCTGAGCACCAACCCTAACATTTTGATGGTGGATAAGATGGAAAATGTGGTTCAGTGAATATGCTGGTTCATTATATGAAGGTTTTTGATAGTTCTGCCACCCTGAATTGTAGTTGTACGTGTAATGATTGCTAAAGTGGTTACTATTGCATATCTCACATCTCTGAATTGGTCGAGCAATTATTGTGTTATTTCTCTCTGATATCCATGGATAATTGTTGGGCTGGACAATAGGCCTTAGAAAATCGGACCACTGCTCCCTGATATAGGGTGTATCATCTCTTTGTAAAGCTCGTAATTCTTCATCGCCCAATAATGTTCCATTTACCACCTGAAAATAAAAGAATAAAAAAAAATTACAGATAAAAATAAAGAAAATTAGATATAAGTAAAATAGATAGCATCAAAATTAATAACGCAAGAAAAATAAGTCCTCGGTAACTGCGCCCAAAAACTTGATCTGTGAAATCACACACGTAACGCAAGCGCACGTATCGCTCAAGTAGTTATAAAAATATCGATCCCACGAGGACTTAATTTCTACTATTGTTATTAATTATTGATGCTAAATATTACAGGAATCTAATCAAAGGGAGAAGGGAATGATTGCTTGATTGGTTGGTTGAATGTGGATTTGCTAAATAAATAAATAAAAACACAAAAGAAAATACTTAGGAAAATAAAAAAAAAATACACAAACATCTAGGGTTGTGATTTCATATAATATTATTCTAATGATGAATTGATTCTCTTATATATGCATAATAAATCATTCTGTAACTTGGAACACGAAGATATGCAAAAGCCTCTTCCGATGGTCAGATGCAAACACCCAAAGTAACCCAATTAACTATATTCCTATGTTAACCAAGTTATCCGAATTCATTAAGTTCAAGTTCAATTGTGGCTACCCCCACCCAACATGTATATGTCTATCCTTTAAGGAAATCTACCTAAGAGACATCTACCCCAAGATAAGATCGTGAGATTTTGAATCTAAGGCTGAAACCTAAAATCCATTTTCCAAGTTCATTTTAAGTTTACCATATCAATCTTATTGGTGGCCAATTAATATGAAACATTAAGCTTAAGATTCAATAAACAAACCAAAGTATTAAACATATAAATAACTAAATCAATTATTAAACTCATGAATATCGTGCTTCATCACTTCCCTAGAACAAAAATAAAATGATGGGGGTTAGGGGATCCACCTTTAATATTTCAAATGTAGAAATCTCACTTTATTATAATATAGAAATTATCAGTGTTACCCAATTAAGTCAAACCAACCATAAAGACGGTGTTATTATTTGTCCATAAACAGCCATATAGGCATATCATCTCATTAAGGACCGACCATATAGCGCTGTGACACATTATGTCACAAAATAAATATAAACAATCCATTAAGGCAATATCAATTTTAATCCATATTATTAAATTAAAATTTCCATATTATAAATTAAGTGAGATTAATCTACCTTATCATATTAAGGGTTTCAACCTTCCTCCAGCGGAAATTAATTACTTAAACATAAAATAAAATAAAAACACTCTAACTATTATTACTACTAAAAATAAAAATAAAAGTACATTAAAAAAACTACTAAATAAAACACACAATATGCAATCCTTAATTCTTTCCAAGAAATCAAAAAGGAAAGTATGAAATTTACAAATGAAATGGCTTGGTATTTATAGGTAAAATTTTGCCTCCATCAATTTCTCCGTAATTTCTCCACCAATTTTTCCACCAAACATGTCACCAAACATAGCACCAAACATGGAACCAAACATGGCACAAAATATGGAACCAAATCCTCCACCAAATGTTTGGTGGAAGTTTGACAATTTTCATTATTTTATTTTATTTTATTTTTTTTGTTTTGAAAATGACTTAATAATTACACATAACACACTTCCATATATTTTATCAATTGTGGTCATGAAACCCTCATAATTAGAAATTATTATGAACTTAAAATTTGTAGTAATCTGAGTCTTCTTTAATCTGGAACTTGAATCACCTTAATCCAATATCAGAGTAAAATTTTATGGCTAAAATACGAAAATTACGCAAAGCTGAAATTTCTGAAATTGTACTTCGTTAGTAGAACGCCATTTCAAGTTTCCAACCTCCAAAATTCAAATGCCAAGTCCAGTTTTTGCCCTTATTTGTTCCACATTTCATCCTGAATAATTCCATTGAGTCCCGATTAAATTTTATCTGTAAAATAAATAAAAAACACATCAAAATGTTCATAAAACTCGGGAAACTATATAAAATATTATGTCAATGGGGCGGTAAATATTTATATATTTTCCGCTCATCAAGAACACCAACACCCACCCAGTGTAGTACCTCCAATTGTTAAAACTCAAACCTCCATCCAGATCATAGTTAACCAAGAAAGTAGTAGTAGCAGTATCATTGCCATACTTTTGCAAGATGGATATTTCTACAATTTCGGGTATAGATTCCGGTGTTGACCAAAGTGAATTTATTGAAGAATCCAATAGGATATGTATGGCACTTGGTTACACTCTGTTTAGATCGGTCGAGCTAGTAAGTTTTCAATTGAAAGATATCCTCTATGGGTGGTTTCTTCCTTCGTTGAATGTGTTAGTGTTGGTGCTCGACGCGCCAATTTTTGATGTATTTATTGCAAATATGTTGTACTTTTATATTTTCTTTTGTAAAAATTTAGTACTTTCATCTATATAATCTTTGAATAATGGTAAAGACGTAAATAGTCCATCAAATGAGTTGTTGGTTAGTAAATCCATGAGGCTGATACATGTCATATATTGGAATAGTTCCAATGGCTAATCTCAGTTAACCACGAGTCTTAGAGATATTCATATAGACATGTACATATTTATTGGATAAATACTGAACGACTCACTTGAAGATTCCTAATAGATGGTACACCAATATCAATCTTCTCTTGTTGAGTAGCATATTAGCTCATTTGACTTGAGATACCAATATAGATATGTAGGATATCCTCCATACTTTGATGACAATCACGTCAATGATTAAGATCAGACCTCTGCCTGTTCGTATGATGTTGACAGTTACTTACGATATCTTGTGATGTATCCATAGAGGATCTATCAGTCCCGGGTATGGGATTTAGGTATTAAATCAGTGATTCCTTAAAATCCTTGGTCGAGGTATACTGTAGAAATTAATTACGAGTATTTATTTGGAGAATCATGATTATGTCACGACATATTAGACTTGTTTATAGCGGAGATTTGATGTTATTGTTGGACAGTTATGACCCATAACATCACTATTTGTACAGATCACGGTGTTGTTGTACAAATTAACTATGTGACAAAGGAGATTGCACTCTTATCATTTGTGATTAGATCACCTAGATATATAAATGATAGGAGGTCCCTGTGATTCGTTCCTGGATTGAGAATGATATGAGACATTATCAATCCATGAAGGATAAATAATTAAACATCCCTAGTCAGAGCATTATCGAGATTGGACATCGATGAATGCGTAAAAGACTAGTATTACACTTGTGAGCGTTGATGGCACAACGGCATAGTTCTCATATATTTGGGTATAGGATACTCATGCAAGTGTAATAGGAGGTTGTGTTTCACCACGATGGTATGGGAAACAGCTTCGCTCTGGATAGACCCCCTCGGAATTCCATTGGTAGTATGACTATGTGTCTATGGAAATCTGAAATCAGGGTAGGTGTATTTGGTCTTAACCTGAGACTTGCACTGCTAATACCTGCGACAATCAATATACTTTGGTTGCGGTCGTCCAGGGCTTTAACAGGTTCTGTGTACGCAAATGCTGGGTATATTGAGAATCGTAGTGTGTTGGGTGTGATGTCAAGACGGAAGTGTCACTCCAGTCATATGGATTTGATGATCGCGTAGGGATACAGAACTGGTTCTGTAAAAAGGTTGTAACCGTCGGGATAATATGACTTGGTCATGATTATCCGATATTAAAGAGACTAGTTGCTCCTTATCCGATATATGCTTCGTACGGGGCAGACACTGTACTAGCCCCAGGCCTTGCATGTGATCATTTGATACTGGACAGAAATACGCAATACCACGTATACTACGCCTGATATAGATCCTTATTCCTGTAAGGATATTTCCGGAGAATTGGGAAGGCATGGCGCTTTGCTAGAAGCCAACCTTGTCTTGAAAATCGGTAAAACGTAGTACTTGGTACTTACGTGTTCGGATAGTCGGACGACCGAATTTACTGCCAACATATCCGGGGATCTCATGGGTTGCTTCCCAAAGATTCACCGATGACGTATGACTCACACTTTTATTAATCTGGGATTAATTAGATGAGAGAGAAAAATTAATCTGGGATTAATTGCGGAGATATTTTATCTGGGATAAAATATCAATTAAAGAGAGATAACGATTAATTTGTAATTAATCGATTTATTAATATATTCGATATATTAAATGAAATTGGATTTCGACGCGGAATTAAAATTAGATTTTAATTCGGGGGCGAACGAATTAATTTAGAATTAATTCGTTAGCGACGTGAATAGTAATTATGCTTGGCATGATTATTTAATTAAATTAGATTTAATTACGATGCAACGGAAAATTCGTTAATTTGGAATTAGCGAACCCGAGCCCATGATTATTTGCGAGCGCATTCGTATTTCGAATGCGAGAGTACAGCACGCAAATCAAATGAGCAGCAAATCGCTAGTCGTATCTAGCGTCACATCATTCGTCAATCAAGTGATGGATGTCTTTCACTTTGAGTGATTGACGCCAGTCACTATTCATTGATTAATGGAAGATGATGTGAGTTGATGTTTGTGGTTGGCATTTATGGCTTTGGTTTTTGGAGGCAAAATTTGGTATTTGTTTTTGGAAAATATATTACCATTTTTTTTGTAACAAAAACATTACACAATTTTTATCTCTCTCTCTCCTCCATTCTCCTCTCTCATTCACGCCCATGGAGGGCTGAAAATGGTTCTGGTTTGCTGGGCAGAAACCGTGAGCAAGGGAAGCAAGTGTGATGGTTTTGCGGCAAAATCATCAAGAGCTAGCACTCCGAGAGACATGCGAAGGTAATAGGGAAGTCCACCAATGAGCCAGGAATCGTTCGACGAAGCTTGGAGCTTGACGAAGACCTCCAATGGCCGAAACAGTGAGCTGTGACAGTGCTCACTGCCTTAAGCAGTCCAAGGGCAGAAAGTGAAGTTTTGTTGCCTACCGCGTCACTCAACCGATCGATGTGAATATTCCGCGACTCCCTCGTGTATTCGTATGTTTATTTCATGTTTGTTATTTGATCCTATGGACCGTAGAACTCCAACAATGGTATCAGAACGAGTAAAAGCATGAAATACGAATAAGGCTTAAAATTTGGGTAAAATGTTTTTGAGCATGATTTTAATTAATTGGATGTTTGAGTATGCTTATAACATGTTTAATTGAAGTTTGATTGGATCAATTTCAAGAAAATGGTTTGGAATAATTTTTCCCCCAAATATTTGGTGTTGGCCGAATGGATTGATGCCCTATTTTGTCTTGGAATTTGTTTCGTTGATTATTGGATGAGTTGGAAACAATCGGGGAATGTTGATTGCGGATTTAATTTGATTGAAACCGAATCGATTTTGAAAATCCCTATTGCCGAGACTTTGAGCATGCCATTGGGTTTGATTTTGGTGAAATGTGTTGGACATGTTTTGTTGTTAATGAGCATGATTAATTGTTTAAATTGATGCTTAGAAATGTTAATTTGGGTGATTAATGTGTGTTAAACACTTTAGGATAATTAAATGTGAAATTGGATTTTTTGTAATTAATTATTTGGGCTAATTTTGGAAATTGGACTTAAGAGTTGTTATTGGGCTTATTTGGCTTTGTTGTACAAAGTTGGGTTTAGGCAAAATTGGTTGGATCCAATTGGGCCCAAAACCGCTTCCATAAAGCCCAAATGCGACTTAATGGACCTTTAAAGTTTAATTGGGCCTAATGGGCCTAAATTGATTTCTGGGCTTATGGGGTAACTCCCGGATTGGACTTTGGTTATCGGTTTGATCCGAGTTGACCAAAAGTCCACACCTTAAGAAATTAATTAAAATCCCATTGGACTTTAATTAAATTGACGTTGGACGTTAATCGGGCTTTGAGACCCGAAACGATTAAATTTGGAATTTAAGTCGAAAAGGTTTATTAATAAAGTGTAGTATTTAATTTAGAATTAAATAATGAGTTAGTATTAAATATATATTAAATTGGATTGAATGTTGTAGTTTAATTTAATTCGAGAATTCTTACTTTGAGTACTTATTCGCAAAACGAGTTTGACTCGAACAAAAAATCAAATCGTTGTTTGAACATTGGATGGTCACTAATTATCAGATTAATTAATTTAATTAGATTGATTGATAACATGCTTGTGTGAATACATGGTTGCGATGCATGAATAATGTATATCAGATGGATATTAGATGGGTGGGACAATTTTAGAAATTGTTGTAATAAATTTGATTTATTAATTGGACCTGCAGGTCCAGCCTTATTGCCTCTCAATTCTTTGTATTCTCTTCTCACCTATTCCCCTCAATGTAAATGAGGTTTCTTTAGAAGTGTAGTGTGTAGTGTAAAGGGTAGAGTAGAAGCAATACTTGTGCTAGCGGGAGAAAGAAATGGAGAGATTTGATCTAGGATCATTGTGTAAAGTATCCATCCGCATATCGTTATTACTTTTTCATATGCGCTTTATTATGTGTTTAGAATGCATGTTTAAGGGTGTATGATGATGAGACCTTAACAAAGATATAAATTGTGGTTGCCAATTTGTACGCGAAAAACCCTCGCAAATATTAAGCGTTTTTCCTTCCATTGAGTGATTCTCACTCAAGATCTAAGACGACATTGGTTTGTTGGCCAAAGTCAAGGCCTTTGTCTGTCGAGGATGTGTTTGAATCACGAAGGCTTTGTTCCATATCAGTGTCTTGTCCAAGTTGTGGTTTGTTGGCCAAAGTCAATACCACTTCTTGTCCATCGACATTGAGTGTCTTGTCCAAGTTGTGGTTTGTTGGCCAAAGTCAAGACCACTTCTTGTCCATCGACATTGATTACGAAGCTTTCCATGGTCAATGGGTCGCGCTTGACTGAGATCACTAAGTTTGTTGTGCCAAAGCCAAGGCTTAGTTGATTCAGAGGAAAAAGGTTAGGTAATACATTGGATGTATTGGCATATATAAGATGTATGTTTCGGACTTGGATGTCCCCCTACCACATCTAGGAATTGGATTGGATCCAATCGATCTTAGAGATCTACCTAGTTAATTATCATACAATTTGTTGGCCAAAGTCAAGATTGTGTGATATTTAACGGGATCCTAGCCCACTAGGAGGAAACACGGTTTCCCGAGTAGTATCGACAGAGGGTTAGAGGCTCGCCGAAAAATAGTGGGAGGCAAGAATTGAATTTGCAATATTCGTTCAATTACTCACCATACGCGCTCAAACAAATATCATTCGTCAAACTAATTAAATGTTAGTTGGACTATTATTTAAATTGTTGTTTTAATAAATAGTTGGACTATATTCAAACTATTCATTTATAATTGATTTTATAATTGGATTATAGTAATCAATATAATTGATTTTAATCATTTTAATAAATAGTACCGAAATCGTTGATTAAATAGTTCGACTATTAAAATCAAGATAAAATTGAAAGATTGACATTTAAAACATAATCTAGGGAAAATGTATTTAAATGGTTTAATTTTCAAATTGGGAAATAAATTTCAGGATGGTCCTGGAAAAACTAATAAGTTACTTTATTTGATAAAATAACATATTAGGCCTAAGCCCAGAGTTAAGCAAATAGTCGAGCATAATATTGGAAGATTTATGTAATGATAACTTTAGTGCTTAATCCATTAAGCTTGTCGCAGTAGACTCATTAATTTCATCATCAGAACTAAGGATTAGATCCTTAAAGTATGATAATGAAATTGAAGGATCTCAAAGAATCTATTCTTAGAATCTTAGAAGTACTAAAATTGCAATATAATTCTTGGAGAATTAATGACTATTCTCAAGGAGATAAAGTCAAACTTTGCAATTAGGAAAGTAGCGCAAGGCGCACCTTACTTCCATATTCTAGAAACCCGAGGATTGGCCAAAGGCTTCTGGAATATGAAAGAGGGCAAAGGCAAAATCATTATAATCTTCTAGGAAGATAAATGACATATCCCAAAATGTCTGCCTAAATGTGGCAAACGGGATCGCAGAAGCGTGACTGCCGTTTGGACAATGCAGACATGAAGGAATTGAAGACGAGCAAGGCTCTGACTTCAAATATTTTTGTTATTAATATGTTCACTACTAGTATTAAAATTGGATTTTAAATACTTAGTGTGGTACATAAAATATATGTATTGTTGTTCAAAATCTGTTATGAACAGAATACTGACTTCAATAAAGATTTATCTACGAATTGGAAACGGGACGAAAGTCGCTATTTTAACCGTAGATACCTAATTTTAGGAACTACCCTCGGGTGTGTACTTAAATTAGGGAACTGTTATAATGTAACTAGTTTGACTAGAAACATTATCTTTATATCAGTGTTTAACCCGCTGCGGGTGAACCTTTATATTTTAGAACACTAAAGTGTTTTATTTTATAAAGATGATATTGAGATATACACATTAGATGTGAATAACATCATTTATATTTTGAATATAAATAAATCTCAAACATATAACATGACAAACAATAGCTCAACTGATTTGATCATTGAAACTTAATTGTGGCATTGATGTCTCGGACACAATCAAACAAGACTCGTATATCCACACTTTCGAAGAGTGGGTACTAGGACTAATTTGATCCCAATCAAATAAAGTCTACGAATCTAGTTATTGGGCAAAGAGCCTAAAACACTATTTACTTGGTAAAAGTGTAAGTGCCACCAATCTGTTAGCCCTAGTTCATAGTGAAGCAAGTGGGCCCATGTCTAGCTAGGCTAGAGGTGGATATTAATATTTCGTGACCTTTACGGATGTGGCATCGCATTATGGTTAATTCTCTTTTGAAGAACACAAATCAGAAACTTTTAGTTTCGACACGAAATAGACGAACATATTGGCTAAAGTATTAAGCCATCACGGTAAGACCGTTATGGAAAATACTTAAGTAATAAGTTTCTAATATACTTGAAAGATTATAGTATTCTTTCAATGAGGACTCCTCCCGGAACACATCAAATTGACAGTGTGTCCGACCCGAGTAACCGAATTGTGTTGGACATGATAAGGTTAATCATGAGTCACTCTGAGCTACCATTTCCTTCAACGGATAAGCTTTAAACAATGCAGAACTTATTTAGAATAAGGTTCCATAAAATCTGTTTGACAGAGTTCATATTAGATATGAACAGGAAAGAAACCAGGTTTCTCATTCCTGAATATTTGGGTATGCTAAGCATATGTTTGGATGATACCAAAATAGAACCAAAATTGGATAAGTGCCAATTGTAGGTTATCCTAGGGATACCAAAGTATTGTACTTATACAACTCACAAGAGAAAAATTAAATTGTTGCTCACCGTGCGGGTTTCGTGAGAGGAATATCGATATGCAGTGGTAAGTGGGAGGATAGTAAAACTCGATGAAAATCGGAGTAATACTATTCCAAGGCACCAAATCTTAATGGAACATATATATAGTTCATCAAGGATGAAACTATACCAGTAATCTTCGTATACACAAGAACTGCGTATGTCGGAGAGAGTCAGAAAACAACCTGGGGTATGAGTTTATGATCTCACCTCATAAAGATGTCTATCTTATTGAGGTATACCAACTGACTACGTATGAGGAAGTGATAAAGGGTATCGACTCCCTATTATGGAAAAGTGCCATGAGTCCAAAATGGATTCCATGTATATCAACAAGTTTGGATATTAGTTGATGTACCGCAAGGGATTGTGCCTATTGGTACTATATAAGTCTTCAAGGAAGACGAACATGGATGGCAATATACCAACGTATAAAGCTAGGCTTTTAGCGGAAAGGTATCGTTATCAACATTATGTTGATTTCGATTCAACCTTTTACCTGTTGCCACGGTAAATCCATTTGGATAATGCTTGCTAAAGCTGCATGTTTCATTTATGAAATATGGCAGCTTAACAAGAAAATCGCTTTCCTGTAAATGAAACCTTTTGGAGGATGTTTACAACATCCTGACGATTTTGTCGTACAAAAACTAGCAAACAAGGTTTGCAGGTTATTCGATCCATGTTTGGATTGAAGCAAGCATTAGGTTCTAGAAATTATCGTTTTGATGTAATCATAATGGTGTATGATTTAATTCAAAATGAAATGATTCTAGTGTATATAAGGAGGTTAGTGGGAAAACACTGGCAGTGGCTGTCCTATATAAATAATGATAATATGTCATTTCTTGGAAATGATATTCCCATATAAAAACAATCGGTGAAAGCTTGGCTTTCGAGAAGACTCTCCGAGAAATCGTACATTGAAAAATGTACGCGACCTGGTGTCTCATACGCTTTGAGCATATGGATTCACAAACAGGCCAATCCAAGTGATAGTCACTGGATTGATGTTAAGAACATTCGTTAGTATCTTAGAGATCTAAAGATGTTGTCTTAATCTATGGAGATGGAGAACTTGAAGAGACTGGGATCACTGTAGCAAGTTTCCAAAACCGAAAAGATGACTATAAGTCGCAAACGGTACTATATAGTTTGAATAGCGGAACCGTGAACTGGAAATCTTCCAAGCAAGACACTGTTACCGAATAAACAACAAATGCGGGTTATTGATGTAACTGAGGCAGCAATAAAAGCCTTATGGGTCGATAACAAATCTAATTAGATTAGATATAATTCTGTTAGAAGTTGAGCTAGGCGTCAGCACAGGCTAAAGAATTAATGGTCTCATCAACGATCCAGATACATACTTCGATATTCATCTGATTCGTTCGGATCATACATCGTGGCGATGTGATGATCGAATAAATCGCATCAGATGATAATCATGCAAATCCGCTGACGAAAGCATTTCTCAGCAGTTTGAGCCAATCGTACATAGTTCGGGTGTTAAACACTCGAGTGACTGGCTATAGGCCAAGTGGGAGATTGTTAGACAATTATGACCCATAGCGTCACTATTTGTACAGATCACGGTGTTGTTGTACAAAGTAACTATGTGACAAATGAGATTGCACTCTTATCATTTGTGATTAGATCACCTAGATATATAAATGATAGGAGGTCCATGTGATTTGTTCCTGGATTGAGAATGATGTGAGACAGTATCAATCCACGAAGGATAAATCATTAAACATCCATAGTCAGAGCATTATCGAGATTGGACATCGATGAATGCGTAAAAGACTAGTATTACACTTGTGCGCTTTGTGAGGGCACAACGGCATAGTTCTCATATATTTGGGTATAGGAATACTCATGCAAGTGTAATAGGAGGTTGTGTTTCACCAATGGTACGGGAAATAGCTTCACTCTGGATAGACCCCCTCGAAATTCCATTGGTAGTATGATTATGTGTCTATGGAAATCTGAAATCAGGGTAGGTGTATTTGGTCTTAACCTGAGACTTGCACCGATAATACTTGCGACAATCAATATACTTTGGTTGCGGTCATCCAGGGCTTTAACAAGTTATGTGTACGCCAAGGCTGGGTATATTGAGAATCATAGTGTGCTGGGTGTGATGTCAAGACGGAAGTGTCACTCCAGTCGTATGGAGTTGATGATCACGTAGGATACAGAACTGGTTCTCTAAAAAGGTTGCAACCGTCGGGATAATATGACTTGGTCATGATTATCCGATATTAAAGAGACTAGTTGCTCGTTATCCGATATATGTTTCGTACGGGGCAGACACTGTACTAGCCCCAGGCCTTGCATGTGATCATATGATACTGGACAGAAATACGCAATACCACGTATACAACGCCTGATATAGATCCTTATCCTGTAAGGATATTTCCGGAGAATTGGGGAGGCATGGCGCTTTGCTAGAAGCCAACTTGTCTTGACAATCGGTAAAACGTTACTTGGTACTTACGTGTTCGGATAGTCCGACGACCGAATTTACTGCCAACATATCCAGGGATCTCATGGGTCGCTTCCCAAAGATTCACCGATGACGTATGACTTGCACTTTTATTAATCTGGGATTAATTAGACGAGAGAGAAAAATTAATCTGGGATTAATTGTGGAGATATTTTATCTGGATAAAATATCAATTAAAGAGAGATAACGATTAATTTGGAATTAATCGATTAATTAATATATTCGATATATTAAACGAAATTGGATTTCGACGCGGAATTAAAATTATATTTTAATTCGGGCGAACGAGTTAATTTAGAATTAATTCGTTAGCGACGTGAATAGTAATTATGCTTGGCATGATTATTTAATTAAATTAGATTTAATTACGACGCAACGAAAAATTCTTTAATTTGGAATTAGCGAACCCGAGCCCGGGATTATTTGCGAGCGCATTCGCATTTCGAATGCGAGTGTCGCACGCAAATCAAATCAAGCGTCAAATCGCTAGTCGCATCTAGTGTCACATCATTCGTCAATCACGGGATGTGTGTCTTTCACTTTGAGTGATTGACGCCAGTCACTATTCATTGATTGATGGAAGTTGATGTGAGTTGATGTGTGTGTTGGTGGCATTTATGGCTTTGGTTTTTGGAGGCGAAATTTGGTATTTGTTTTTGGAAAATATACTACCTTTTTTTTGTAACAAAACATTACACATTTTTTATCTCTCTCTCTCCTCCATTCTCCTCTCTCATTCATACCCATGGAGGGCTGAAAATTGTTCTAGTTTGCTGGGCAGAAACCGTGAGCAAGGGAAGCAAGTGTGATGGTTTTGCAGTAAAATCATCAAGAGCTAGCACTCCGAGAGACATGCGAAGGTGATTGGGAAGTCCACCAATGAGCTGGGAATCGTTCGACGAACCTTGGAGCTTGACGAAGACCTCCAATGGCCGAAACAGTGAGCTGTGACAGTGCTCACTGCCGTGAGCAGTCCAAGGGCAGAAAGTGAAGTTTTGTTGCCTACCGCGTCGCTCAACCGATCGATGTGAGTATTCTGCGACTCCCTCGTGTATTCACATGTTTATTTCATGTTTGTTATTCGATCCTATGGACTGTAGAACTCCTACAGTTATTCTATATCTCTGAAATAATTCGGATGGCCTATGATAGAGGGATTAAATATATGCAATGATCTCGACTTGTATGGTTTAACTCGATTATCTTTGGTCGTCATAATTTGTGATTGGATAAATTACAGACACATAAATAGTTTTGTGACAGATAAACATGAACTTAGAGAGTCCCACAATATGAAGTGTACTCATTGACCACTTAGGGAATTAATTATGGATAATTTGAATTATTAATAATTTATACATGTGAATAAAATTTAATGTGTATTTGTATATGATACATAATTCAATTAGATACACATTAATGGCTAAATGGTAATTATAATTTGCGACTTTTATTTGTTATGATTAATTAAATTAATTAAAGGTTAATTGATTATTAATTATAATAAAAAAAGAATATTATTGGAATCTTTTTCCATAACCTTAATTTGTCATTTAGTGAATAGAAAATCAAACTAACTTAATTGTTGATCAATATTTGTGTTTTTATATGAAAGAATATTCTTGGAATATTCTTCATCACTTGGCCAATTTTGATTGACTAAACCATAGGGTTTTGACACTCGGATTCTACTAACTCGAAAACATATAAATTAAATACATTTTAATTAGATTAATATGTGTTTAATTTTGGACCAACTTTGGAAAATGGAAAAGTGTTTTCATTTTTTTTATTAGCCATTTTCTCAAAGAGTTGAGAGGAAAAAAAGAAGAAAAAGTTAGGGTTAGTTAAAAAGGATAACACCAAAAGTAAAAATTAAAAGCTTAATTGATTAAGGTAATGTTCTTGTTTCTTGTTTTGGAAGTTATTTTTCCTAAGCATATATATGTATTTGATATATATTACATGTTTCAAGTATATTATTAGATAATATATCTGCTTCCAAATTTTTGGGGTTGTTGGATTTTGATAATGACCTTTTATTATCTTTGATTAAGCATGTGTTATTTTAAATTAATTATTTAATGAGATTCAAGATGTGATATTGCAATTCTAGAGTGTTGTAGCCATTCATATGATGCCTAGAATTGTTCTTGAGATTTCATTTCTGGTGACTTTAAAATGGTGTAGATTAATTTGATTAATTTGTTGAGAAATTAGGATTTTACATGAAAAATGGATAATTTTACATTATGGATCAGACCTGGAAAAATAAAATTTTTGGTGAGTAAAATATGATGTTTGGATGTGTATTGGGTGTTAAATAAATACTGGAAAAAGTTCCGAGTCGAAAATTCATGAAAACGGTAAAATTACGCAAGAAATGGACTTACCGTGTGAAGGTTGTCCAAGCAGTGAATTATTCACTGTTTGGACAATCCAAGGGCTGAACGGTTACTGTCCAAGTGACCGGGTCAACCCGACTCGGTATTCGGTTGACTGGTTTGACCTGTTACCTGTTTTTCGTAGCATTTATTCGGAAAGGGTTTTCGTAAAATCTTTGCCGCCCTTTGTGATTAGTTTATTTTGTTAAGTTGTTATCAAATAATATATTTAGGTTAAATACAATCTCATTAGAGGTATTGGATATCTGCTAATTTGTTTGAAAATTTTTAAAATATTTAAAAACCATTTTTGCCTAAATCCGCGCTTCCGCCACCAAAATTCCAACAACATGGAAGAGTACTTCCAACACATCTCTGTCATGGACAAAATTTATTAGAGCTTTCTTAGCCAGTTTCCTGCCTAAAAGTGTCTAGGATGCCAGGGATCGAGAATTTGAACACTTGAAGCAGACATAACATATGACTGTCACTGAGTACGATATAAAGTTTACTAGGCAAGTCCCGTTATACTCCACATTTGATCAGCAGTGAGAGGCTGATGATAGAGATGTTCTTCAATGGGTTGAAATATTATTTATTCAAGTCCATTCAGATATTAGACTCCATTACTTATGTGATGTATTAGATGTGGCTCTGTGAATGGAATTGAGGGTGAAGGAAAGTCGGGCTAAGAGAGAGTCCAGGAAAAGAAGTAGAACGAAAGTGGCATTTCTAGGCCATGCTGTGACTAGTGGTGGAATTTCGGCGGATCCAAGAAAGTGGAAGCTGTTCAGCATTTGTCCAGACCTATGAATGTTACCAAGATCATGAGTTTTCTAGGGTTAGTAGGCTATTACGACAGATTTATAGAGAACTTCTACGTGATTGTCGCACCGTTGACTAGGCTAACCCAAAAAAAATGTCAAGTTTCAATGGTCAGTTTCATTTGAGCAGAGCTTTTAGAAGCTCAAGAAATGTTTAACATCAGCACTAGTGTTGGCATTGCTTTCAGGAAAGGCGGGTTCATAATATATTGTGATGCTTCTAGGGTTGACCTAAGATGTGTTTTGATGCAGTATGGTATGGTTATTACTTATGCTTCTCGGTAGCTTAAAGAGTATGAAAAGAATTACCCTAAGCATGACTTAGAGATGGTGGCAATTGTTTTTGCTTTTAAAATTTGGAGGCACTACCTTTATGAGGAAATATTCGAGATTTACACAGACCACAAAAGCCTTAAATACTTCACATAATTGAAAAACTTGAATTTAATATAGTGGTGTTAGGTGGAGTTGTTAAAATATTTTGGTTGTTTGATCCATTACTATCCTAGGAAAACCAATGTTATGAAGTAAATCCTCAGGCAGTTTATCTCATTTCCCAATGATCAAGAGGAAATTGGTAAAGAAATGGCAAATGTGCATGGATAAAGGAGTACAATTTCAGCTTTCAGATTCGGCAGTATTAGTCGCTCAGGTACAAGTTAAACTGATGTTACAAGATGCTATTAATGAGGCCCAAGCGGTATATCCTCTCATTCAAATGATGAAGGAGAAAGCTCAGCATAACAGTGACTATAGGATGGATGAGTGTGGACTTCTCAGATTTCGGGACATGGTTGTTATTCCCACTGATCCAGAATTGAAAAAGAAGTTGTTAGATACAGCCCATGTATCTTTGTATGCTATGCACCTAGGCATAACCAAGATGTATCACGATTTGAAATGATTGTATTGGTAGGATGGTATGAAAATGGATATCACAGACTTTGTATCCATGTGTTTGACCTATCAGAAGGTTAAGACAGAGCATCAGAGGCCCGCTGGGACGCTTCAGAATCTAGATGTTCCATAATGGAAATGGGATAAAATTGATACGAATTTTGTAGTGGGTTTTCGAGGACTCAAATAGGCATGACTTTATTTGGGTTATAGTCGATATACTTACTAAATCAACATATTTCTTACCGATCAAATCCACTTTCACAATAAGAATTTACTTAGACAATATAGTGTCATTGAATGGGGTTCCCATTTCTATTATTTTCGATAGAGGTCAATTTACTTCCAAATTTTTATAGTCATTTTAGAATGCATTGGGTACTCAACTTTAATTCAGTACAATGTTTCATCCTTAAACTGATGGTCAGTCAGAAAGGACCATTCATACTTTGGAAGAGATATTAAGGGCAAAAGCCTTGGATTTTTGAGGCTATTGTGACATGTACCTGCCACCGATCAAGTTCGCTTAGAAGAACATATATCACTCCAGTATTCAAATGCGTTATTTGAGGCTTTGTATTACAGAAGTGTAGATCCCCAATAAGATGGTTCGACATCAGAGAAGTTAAGCTCTTGGGCTCAGATATGGTTCGAGACGTAGTTGAAAAGGTTAAAATTATTCGGGACTGAATACAAGTAGCTTAGAATAGATACAAGTCATTTGTGGATCACCAGATGAGAGATCTTGAGTTTCAAGCGATATATTATGTGTTTTTGAAGATCTTATCTTTCAATGGAATTTTAAGATTGGGATGAAGGGCAAGCTAAGCCCAAGATACATCAGGCCTTATCAGATCCTCAAGCGAATTAGGTCTAGGGCATATGAATTAGCTATTCCACCCAACATGGACAAATTTCATCTTGTGTTCACGTTTCAGTTGGACAATTATGACCCATAGCGTCACTATTTGTACAGATCATGGTGTTTTTGTACAAATTAACTATGTGACAAAGGAGATTGCTCTCTTATCATTTGTGATTAGATCACCTAGATATATAAATGATAGGAGGTCCCTATGATTAGTTCCTGGATTGAGAATGAAATTAGACAGTATCAGTCCACGAATGATTAATCATTAAATATCCATAGTCAGAGCATTGTCGAGATTGGACATCGATAAATGCGTAAAAGACTAGTATTACACTTGTGCGCGTTGTGAGGGCATAACGACACAGTTCTCATATATTTTGGTATATGATACTCATGCAAGCGTAATAGGAGGTTGTGTTTTACCGGTGGTACGGGAAACAGCTTCGCTTTGGATAGACCCCCTCGGAATTCCATTGGTAGTATGACTATGTGTCTATGGAAGTCCGAAATCGGGGTAGGTGTATTTGGTCTTAACCCGAGACTTGCACCGCTAATATTTGCGACAATCAATATACTTTGGTTGCGGTCTTCCAGGGCTTTAACAGGTTCTGTGTACGCCTATACTGGGTATATTGAGAATCGTAGTGTGTTGGGTGTGATGTCAAGACGGAAGTGTCACTCCAGTCATATGGAGATGATGGTCACGTAGGATACGGTTCTAGTACTCTTAAGTACTGCAGTCATCGGGATAAAATGACAAGGTCAGGTTTATCTGATTATAGAGACTAGTTACCAGACATCTGAAATGTGCTTCGTACGGGGCAGACACAATTCCAGCCCTAGGCCTAGCACATGATCATCCGATACTGGATCGACATACGCAATACTACGTATACTACACCTGATATAGATACTTTATTCCTGTAAGGATATTTTTGGAGAATTGGGTAGGCATTGCTCTTTGCTAGAAGCCAACCTTGTCTTGTAAATCGGTAAAACGTAGTACTAGGTACTTACGGGTTCAGATAGTCCGATGACCGAATTTACTGCCAACATATCGGGGATCTCATGGGTCGCTTCCCGAAGATTCACCCATGACGTATGACTCGCACTCTAAATTAATCTGGGATTAATTAGAAGAGAGAGAAAATTAATCTGGGATTAATTGCGGAGATATTTTATCTAGGATAAAATATCAATTAAAGAGAGATAACGATTAAGTTGGAATTAATCGATTAAATTAATATATTCGATATATTAATCGAAATTGGATTTGGACCCGGAATTGAAATTAGATTTTAATTCGGGCGAACGAATTAATTTAGAATTAATTCGTTAGCGACGTGAATAGTGATTTCTCTAGGCGTAATCATTTAATTAAGATGCAACGGAAAATTCATTAAGTTGGAATTAACGAACCCGAGCCCGGGATTATTTGCGAGCGCATTCACATTTCGAATTCGAGTGCGGCACGCAAGTCAAATCAAGCGTCAAATCGCTAGTCACATCAAGCTTCAAATCATTAGTCACTTTGAGTGATGTGACAACTTCTCACTTGATTTGATTGATTGATGGATTGATGGGAGTTGTTGGAAAGCTTTTTGAAAGCTTGAATGACATATATTCTTATTTAATTACTTTGAATTTTGGAAAGCAAATGGTGTATATGATTTTAGAAATTCATTTACCATTTTTTAAGTAACAAAAACACAATTCTCTCTTTCTCTCATCTCTCTCTCTCTCGCCAATGTAGGGCTATTTTCTCACTGGTTTTGGCAGCTCACTGCCGTGAGCCAAGAGGAAAAAAGAAGCTTAGAGTCGCGATTTTATGGCAAAATCGGGAGTGCTAGCACACCACGAAGTCATGCGAAGGTGACAGGGAAGTCCACCCATGAGCCGGGAATCGTTGACGAATCTTGGAGCTCAAAAACCTTGATGATTGCCGAGCACACCATTGAGTAAAATCAGTCACTGCCGTGACCAACCAGTGAGCAGATTTGAGTTTTGTTGCTTGCCGTGTCGCTCAATCGATCGATGTGAGTATTCCTTAACTTCGTTAATTTGTATTCGCACTTATTTCATGCTTGTTTAATGATCTTGGGACCTTAGCAAACTCCAACAATGGTATCTTGAGCAAGGTTAAGCATGAAATTGTTTAGGCTTAAAATTTGGGTAAAAATGTGTTTGAGCATGATTTATGAAATTGGATGAATGAATATGTTTAAATGTGTTTTAATTGAGGATTGATTGGATCAATTTGTTGAAAAATTGTTCAGAATAATTTTCCCCAATTATCTTAGCTTGGCCGAAAGTTAAGGAACCCTAATTCTCTTGGATTTTTGATTTCTTGATCATTGGATGTGTGGAAATCATTTGGGGATATTGATTTAATGTTGGTTTGAATTTAATAGGATTGAATTCAAATTGGCCAAAATAATCCCTCCAATGCCGAGACTTTGAGCATGATTATTGGGTTTGATTTTTGATGAAATATGTTGGACATGTTTTGTTGTAATTGAGCATGATTAATTTATAAATTAATGTTTTGGAAATATTTATTTGGGTAATTAATTGTGTAATACACTTTATGTAATTAAATTATGAAATTGGGTTTTTGTGATTTAATTATGTTGGGCCTATTTTGTGAAATTGGGCTTTAGTTTTGTAATTGGGATTGGTTGTATCAAGTTAGGTTTAGGCCAAGTTGGTTGGATCCAATTGGGCCCAAAACCGCTTCCATAAAACCCAAATGCGACTAATGGACCTTTAAAGTTTAATTGGGCCTAATGGACCAAAATGATTTCTGGGCTTATGGGGTAATTCCCGGATTGGATTTTAGTTATTGGGTTTGACCCGAGTTGACCAAAAGTCACGCCTTAAGAAATTAGTTAAAAGCCCATTAGACTTTAATTAAATTAACGTTGGACGTTAATCGTGCTTTAAGACCCGTAACGATTAAATTTGGAATTTAAGTTGTATAGGTTCGTTAATAAAGTGTAGTAGTATTTAATTTGGAATTAAATGGCGAATTAGGTTAAATACAAATTGAATTGGATTAATTATGTAGTTTAATTTAATTCGAGAATTCGTACTTTGAGTACTTATTCGTAAAACGAGTTTGACTCGCGCAAAATCAAATCATTGTTTGAACATTGGATGGTCACTAATTATCAGATTAATTAATTTGATTGATTGATTGATAACATGCTTGTGTGAATACATGGTTGCGATGCATGAATAATGATGATATCAGATGGATATTAGATGGGTGGGGCAATTTTAGAAATTGTTGTAATAAATTTGATTTATTAATTGGACCTACGTGTCCAGCCTTATCACCTCCATATTATTTGTATTCTCTTCTCACCTATTCCCCTCAATATAAATGAGTTTCTTTAGAAGTGTAGTGTACGGGTAGAAGTAATACATGTGCTAGCGGGAAAGAGAAAGGGAGAGATTAGATCTAGGATCAATGTGTAAAGTATCCATCCGCATATCATTATTATTTATTTATACGCGCTTTATATGTGTTTAGAATGCATGTTTAAGGGTGTATGATGATGAGACCTTAACAAAGATAATAAATTGGTTGCCAATTTGCACTCGAAAAACTTCACAAAATATTAAGTTTTTCCTTCCATTGAATGATTCTCACTCAAGATCCGAGACTGGCATTGGTTTGTTGGCCAAAGTCAAGACCTTTGTCCGTCGAGGATGTGTTTGAATCACGAAGGCTTTGTTCCATATCAGAGTCTTGTCCAAGTTGTGGTTTGTTGGCCAAAGTCAAGACCACTTCTTGTCCATCGACATTGATTACGAAGCTTTCCATGGTCAATGGGTCACGCTTAACTGGGATCACTAAGTTTGTTGTGCCAAAGGGCTTAGTTGATTCAGAGGAAAAAGGTTAGGTAATACATTGGATGTATTGGCATATATAATATATGTTTCGGACTTGGATGTCCCCTACTGGATCTAGGAATTGGATTGGATCCAATCGATCTTAGAGATCTACCTAGTTAATTATCATACAATTTGTTGGCCAAAATCAAGATTCTGTGATATTTAACGGGATCCTAGCCCACTAGGAAACACGGTTTCCTGAGTACTCGACAGAGGGTTAGAGGCTCGCCGAAAAATAATGGGAGGCAAGATTGAATTTGCAATATTCGTTTAATTACTTGCCATACGCGCTCAAAGAAATATCATTCGTCATATAAATTAAATGTTAGTTGGACTAATATTTAAATCGTTGTTTTCAAACAGTTGGACTGTATTCAAACTATTCATTTATAGTTGATTTTATAATTGGATTATAGTAATCAATATATTGAATTTAACCAATTAACGTATAGTTGATTGTATAGTTGGACTATAGTAATCATTATATTAAATAGTACCTAAATCTTTGATTAAATAGTTGGACTATTAAAATCAAGATAAAATTGAAAGATTAACATTTAAAACATAATCCTAAGGAAAATGTATTTAAATGGTTTTATTTTCAAAATTGGGAATAAGTTTCAGGATGGTCCTGGAAAATAATAAGTTAGTTTATTTGATAAAAATACCATATTATGCCTAAGCCCGGAGTTAAGCAAATAGTAGAGCATAATCTTTGGAAGATTCATGTGATGATAACTTTAGTGCTTAATCCATTATACTTACCGCAGTGGACTCCTTAATTTTGAATCAGAACTAAGGATTAGATCCTTAAAGTATGATAAAGAAATTGAAGGATCTTCATAAATCTATACTTAGATTTTAGAAGTACTAAAATTGCAATAGTAAACTCTTTGAGAGTTAATGGCTATTCTCAGGAGATAAAGTCAAACTTTGCAATTAGCAAAGTAGCGCAAGGCGCACCTTACTTTGATATTCTAGAAGGCCAAGGCTTGGCAAAGGCTTCTGGAATGTGGAAAATGGGCAAAGGAAAAAATTATATTCTTCTAGGAAGATAAATGATAAATCCCAAAATGTCTCCTTTAATTGTGGCAAACAGGATCGCGGAAGCGTGACCGCCGTTTGGACAATGCAGACATGAAGGAGTTGAAGACGAGCAAGGCTCCGACTTCAAATATGTTTGTCAAGATTATATTCACGACTAGTATTGAAATTGGATTTTAAATACTTAGTGTGATACATAAATACATACTGATGTTCAGAATCTGCTATGAGCAGGATACTGACTTCAGTTGAGATTAATCTGCGAATTGGAAACCGGATGAAAATCGCTATTTTAATCGTAGATACCTAAATTTAGGAACTACCTTCGGGTGTGAATCTAAATTTGGAAAGGTTATAATGTAACTAGTTTGACTAGAAACATTATCTTTGTATCAGTGTTTAACCCGCTGCGGGTGAACCTTTATATTCTAGAACACTAAAGTGTTTTATTATATAAAGATGATATTGAGATAAACACATTAGATGTGAATAACAGAATTTATATTTTGAATAGAAATAAATCACAAACGTATAACGTGACAAAAAAATAGCTCAAACTGATTTGATCAGAATAGACTAATTGTGGCATTGTTGTCTGGGACACAATCAAACAAGACTCTTATATCCACACTTTTGAAGAGTGGGTACTCGGACTGATTTGATTCTACTCAAATAAAGTCAACAAATCTAGTTTATTGGGCAAAGTGCCTATAATACTATTTACTTGGTAAAAGTGTAAATGCCACTGATCTGTTAGCCCTAGTTCATAGTGAAGCAAGTGGACCCATGTCTAGCTAGGCTAGAGGTGGATATGAATATTTCGTGACCTTTACGGATGTTGCATCGCGTTATGGTTATGTGTTTCTTTTGAAAAATAAATCGGAAACTTTTACAGTTTTCGACACGAAATAGACAAACAGATCGGCTAAAGTATTAAACCGTCACGGTAAGACCGTAATGGAAAATACTTAAGCAATAAGTTTCTAAAATATTTGAAAGAGTAAAGTATTCTTTCAAAGAGGACTCCTCCCGGAACACGTCATCCTGACGGTGTGTCCGGATTGATAAACCGAATTTTGTTAAACATGATAAGGTTAATCATGAGTCGCTCTGAGCTACCATTTCCTTCAATGGATACGCATTAACAGTGCATTGTAGGATTTTTAAATCAAGTCCCAAGATCAACAAATCAAGCATAAAAAACGAGTATGAACACATCAAAGGAGGTGCGGAATCATAACTCACATTGAACGGTTTTGATGAAATGAACAACAAGACCCATTTTCGCACTGCATGTGGCTCGGTTTTGGTCCTGTGAACTGCTGTGGACGCACGGTTGGGGCTGTGAAAGTCTCCTCCATGTTCGGCCATTGAAGACTCCATTGAAGCTCCAAGCTTCAAGCTTTCCAAGCTCACAAATTCGTTTCCCTATCACCATAATATTACCCAAGGTGTGCTAGCACTAAGCTTCTACATTTGCTTCTCATGATTCGGTCAAACCAGACAAATTTTGAGAGCAAGAAACGGTTCCAAACCGTGAGGGAGAAGAAGAGAAAAGAGAGGGAGATGATTTTCACGTGAAACCGTGAATTGAGAGAGAGAAAAGGTAAATGGTTTTACTTATATATTTATTTTATTTCAAAAATAAAATCAAATACCAAAAGCCTTTTCATTTACCAAGTACAAAAGTCAAAAAAGCAAAAAGCTTTCATCATTTCAACTTTTTACTTTAAGTCACATCACATCACTTTAATAAAGTGACATGTTGTCAAGTCACATCACACAAAGTGACAATTGATTTGACGCATGATGTGACAAACGATTTGACACTTGATGTGACTCGCGTGCCGCGCTCGAATTCAAAATGCGAATGCGCTCGCAATCACTCTCGGGCTCGGGTTCGCTAATTCCAAATTAACGAATTTTCCGTCGCGTCGTAATTAAATGATTACGCCTAGCGAATTCACTATTCACGTCGCTAACGAATTAATTCTAAATTAATTCGTTCGCCCGAATTAAAATCTAATTTTAATTTCGCGTCGAAATCCATTTCTAATAATATATCAAATATATTTTTATCGATTAATTCCAAATTAATCGTTCTCTCTCTTTAATTAATATTTTATCCCAGATAAAATATCTCCGCAATTAATCCCAGATTAATTTTCTCTCTCATCGAATTAATCCCAGATTAATTCTATCTCTCTCTCTTCTAATTAATCCTAGATTAATTAAAGTACGAGTTATACATCATCGGTGAATCTTCAGGAAGCGACCCATGAGATCTCCGGATATGTTGGCAGTAAATACTGTTATCGGACTATCCGAACACGTAAGTACCTCGTACTACGTTTATATCGATTTACAAGACAAGGTTGGCTTCTAGCAAAGCGCCATGCCTACCCAATTCTCCAGAAATATTCTTACAGGAATATATAGATCTGTATCAAGCGTAGTATACCGTAGTATTGTGTATATTGGCCCAGTATCGGATAGTCACGTGCTAGGGCTGGGGCTGGATAAGTGTCTGCCCCGTCCGAAGCACATGTCGGATGTCTGGTAACATAGTCTCTATAATCGGATATACATGACCTGGTCACAATATCCCGATTGGTTGCGCAACACTCAAGAGCACTAGTACCGTATCCTGCGTGACATCAACTCCAATATGACTGAAGTGACACTTCCGTCTTGACATCACACCCAATACTCTACGACTCTCTGATAAACCCAGAAGTGGTGTACTCAGAACCTGTTAAAAGTCCCCTACCACCAAAACCAAAGTTTATCGATTATCGTAAGTATTAGCGATGCAAGTCTCAGGTTAAGACTATACACACCTACCTTGATTTCGGCCTCCCATAGACACATAGTCATAATACCAATGGGATTCCGAGGGGTCTATCCAGAGCGAAGCTGTTTCCCGTACCATCGGTGAAACACGACCTCCTATCGCACTTGCATAAGTATCCAATACTTATATATATGAGAACTATGCCGTTGTGCCCTCACAACACGCACAAGTGCAATACTAGCCTATTCCGCATTATCGATGTCCATTCTCGATAATACTCCGGCTAGGGATATTTAATGATTAAACCTTCGGGGACTGATACTGTCTCATATCATCTCAATCCAGGAACTAATCATATGGACCTCTCTTCATTTATATATCTATGGTGATCTAATCACTAAGGATGAGAGTGCAATTTCCTTGTCATATAGTTAATTTGCTACAACAACACAATGATCTGTGCAAATAGTGACGCTATGGGTCATTTTGTCCAACATGCATAACTTATTTAGAATAAGATTCCATAAAATCTGTTTGACAGATTACATATTAGATATGAACGGGAAAGAAACCGGGTTTCTCATTCCTGAATATTTGGGTAAGCTAGGCATATGTTTGGATGATACCAAACTAAAACCCAAATTGGATAAGTGCCAATTGTAGGTTATCCTAGGGATACCAAAGTCTAGTACTTATACAACTCACAAGAGAACAATGTAATTGTTGCTCACCATGCGGTTTTCCTAAGAGGAATACCGATATGCAGTGGTAAGTGGGAGGATAGAAAAACTCGATGTTTGCCGAAAGCTGGGCTCAAGGCAACTGGGGGTGTTAAGAAGAAAAATCATAAGAACAAAGGCAAGGCCAAGTCAACAAAGGCTTCTGGGAAGCCAAGGGACAAGTCTCAAGATGTTTGCCTGAAATGCGGCAAGAGAGGTCACTGGAAGCGTGACTGCCGCCATGAACAAGGGACATAAGGAGGACATACAGGCGGGCAAGGCTCCGGCCTCAGGTATGTTTGTTATTGAGATAAATATGACTACTTCTAGTCTTAATAAAAATTGGATTTTTGATTCTGGCTGTGGTTCTCATATTTGTACTGATGTGCAGGATCTGCATGATAGCAGGAGACTGGCTTCGGGGGAGGTAGATCTACGAGTTGGAAATGGAACTTCTGTTGCTGTTTTGGCCGTAGGCACTTTTGTTTTGGAACTGCCCTCGGGGCATGTTACTAAACTAAATGACTGTTATTTTGTTCCTAGTTTAACTAGGAATATTATTTCTGTATCTTTGTTAACCCAGTATGGGTACACTTTTGTATTTAAAAACACCAGGTGTTATTTATATATGAATGATGCAGAAATTTGCAGTGCTGATGCAATAATGGTCTTTATATTTTGAATATAAATAAATCTCCAAAATGTAAAATAACAAACAAAGGCTCAAAATGAGTAATCCACAAGAAGAAACTTATTTGTGGCATTGTCGTCTGGGACACATAAACAAGACTCACATATCCACACTTTCGAAGAGTGGGTACTTGGACGGATTTGATCCAAATTCATATGACGTCTGCGAATCCTGTTTATTAGGCAAAATGCCTAAATCACCTTTTAGTGGTAAAGGTGAACGCGCCACTGAACTGTTAGCCCTCGTTCATAGTGACGTTTGTGGGCCCATGTCTAGCCAGGCTAGAGGTGGATATCGATACTTCGTAACCTTTACGGATGATGCATCACGTTATGGTTATGTGTATCTAATGATGCACAAGTCGGAAACTTTTGAGAAATTCAAAGAGTTTCGACACGAAGTTGAAAAACAAACAGGCAAGAGTATTAAAACATTACGGTCGGACCGTGGTGGCGAATACTTAAGTAATGAGTTTCAAGATTACTTGAAAGAATATGGTATTCTTTCACAATGGACTCCTCCTGGAACACCACAATTAAATGGTGGTGTGTCTGAACGGAGAAACCGTACCTTGCTTGACATGGTAAGGTCGATGATGAGTCGCACTGAGCTGCCTATATCCTTCTGGGGACATGAATAGAAAGTGCAATTCTTATTTTGAATAGGGTTCCGTCAAGTCTGTTGATCAGACTCCGTATGAGATATGGACAGGAAAGAACCAGGTTTCTCATTCCTGAAGATTTGGGGTTGCTGGGCATACGTCAAACGTTTGGAAGGTACCAAACTTGAACCCAAATCAGATAAATGCCTATTTGTTGGATATCCAAGGAAACCAAAGGATATTGCTTCTATAACCCAAGAGAGAACAAAGTATTTGTTGCTACATGCGGTTTTCCTTGAGAAGGAATTCCTAAATGCAGTGTTTAGTGGGAGGAAAGTAGAACTCGATGAAAGTCGTAGTGATACTGTTCCTGGCAATGAATCGAGAACGGAACATGAACAGTCCATCCAGGATGAGACTGAACCACAATCTTCAATTACACAAGGACTGCGTAGGTCGGAGAGAGTCAGGGTAATACCTGAGAGGTATGGATTCCTGATCTCACCTCATGTAGATATTAATCTTATTGAGGATACTGAACCGGCTACGTATGAGGAAGCGATACAAGGTATCGAATCCACTTTATGGCAAGAGGCCATGAAGGCCGAAATGGATTCCATGTATACCAACCAAGTTTGGACACTGGTTGATGCACCAGAAGGCGTAAAGCCTATTGGATGCAAATGGGTCTTCAAGAAGAAGACAGACAAGGATGGCAACGTACAAACGTACAAAGCTAGGCTCGTAGCGAATGGGTATCGTCAACAACTTGGAGTTGATTATGACGAAACTTTCTCACCCGTTGCCATGATTAAATCCATTCGGATAATGCTTGCAATAGCTGCATATTACGATTACGAAATATGGCAGATGGACGTTAAAACCGCTTTCCTTAACG
>SKCR01053110.1:0-30585 GCA_019454045.1 Zanthoxylum bungeanum | reverse complement strand
AATCAATCTTCACTGTTAATAGCCTTTTTCCACAGAGGTGCCTTCGGAGAAGACATTGCTTCTTTATAGCTTTTAGGCTCATTTTCTAACAAGTATGTCAGAAAATCGGGACCAAACGACTTAGACGTTCTAGTTCTTTTGCTACGTCTAGTTTCGATTGTCTCAACATTTGGACGTTGATCTGATTCTTGGTCAACCTGATCACTATCTTTGACAATATCAATCGTTCTTTTGAGAGACTATATTCTTTGTCTTCTTTACAAGGAAACGTCTCTTAAAAAAATGTGGCATTCCTTGACTTAATTATCATACTCGGATTGATGTCAGGAATCTCAGACTTGTGTACCAAGAATCGATACATACTACTATTGCGAGCATATCCAATGAATATACAATCAACAGTTTTGGGTCATATTCTAACCTTCTTAGGTTTAGGAACCATTACTTTGGCAAGACACCCCCACACGTTTAGGTATTTGTAGGAAAGTACATGACCTTTCCACAACTCATTTGGTGTGTTGTCCAATCTTATGTCATGAAGCTTTTTTAGAATGTAGTTCGCGGAAAGCAAGGCTTCCCTCTACAAGTTCTGGGGTAAACCAGAACTTGTCAACATGGCATTCATCATTTCCTTCAATGTTCGGTTTTTGCGCTCAGCAATCCCGTTTTGTTGAGGAGAATAAAGAGTAATGGTTTCGTTAATAATTCCGTGTACAAAACATTATTCACCGAATGGTGAAACATATTCACCACCTCTATCACTCCTGATTCTTTTGATTTTCTTGCCAAGTTGATTTTTAACTTCATTCTTATAGTGTATAAAGCTCTCAATAGCTTCAGTTTTGCTCCTCAATAAATACACATAACAGAATCTTATGCTATGATCGATAAAAGTGACAAAGTATTTTTTACCGCCTCTTGTTTGCACAACATTCATGTCACACACGTCAGTGTGTATAAGTTCTAAGGGTTCAGAACTGCGTTCTATGGAATGAAATGATGTTCTATGCATTTTTGCTTCAACACATGCCTCACACTTATGTTGGCTATCATTTGCAAATTTAGGTATAAGGTCAATGTTAATTAATTTACGCATTGTATCATAATTAACATGTCCTAACCTCCCATGCCATACATTTTTTGACTCAATAATATAAGCAGAAGTTTTAGCTTTATTAATAGCACGATTGACAGTCATTACATTTAGTTTGAAAATGACCCTCAGTGAGGTATCATTTTCCTACATACATATCATTCTTAGTCATTACAAATTTATCAGAAACAAACACAAGCTTAAAACCAGCCTTACTAAGGAGAGAGCCCGAGACCAAAATTCTTCTGAATATGTGGAACATGCAGTACATTCTTCAATGTAAGCTCTTTTCTGGATGTCATATTCAGAACCATTGTGGCTTGTCCAACCACCTGAGAGGTAGACGAGTTTCCCATTGTTAGATGATAGCCGCCATATGACGAGTATGACGAGTAGCCCCAGTGTCTGTTGGACAATTATGCTATCTGCACAGATATGACGAGTAGCCTCAGTGTCTGTTGGACAATTATGACCCATAGCATCACTATTTGTACAGAACATGGTTTTGTTGTATAAATAAACTATGTGACAAAGGAAATTGCTCATTTATCATTTGTAATTAGATTACCAAGATATGAAAATGATAAAAGTCAATATGATTATTACCAGATTAATAAGATATGAGACAATATTAATCCACTAAGGTTTAATCAATAAATATCCATAGTCGTAGTATTATCGACACTGGACATCGATAATACGGAATAGACTAGTATTGCACTTGTGCACATTGTGGGAGCATAACGACATAGTTCTCATATATTTAAGTATTGGATACTTATGCAAGTGTAATAGGAGGTTTGTTTACCGATGGTACGAAAACAGCTTCGCTCTGGATAGACCCTCGGAATCTCATTGGTAGTATGACTATATGTCTGTAGGAATCCGAATCAGGGTAGGTGTCTTTGGTCTTAACCTGAGACTTGCATCGCTAATACTTGCGACAATCAGTATACTTATGTTTTGGTCGTCCGGGGATTTAACAGGTTCTGTGTACGCCTTGCTGGGTATACTGAGAATCGCAAGTGTATTGGGTGTGATGTCAAGATGGAAGTATCACTTCAGTCATATGGAGATGATGATCACACAGGATACGGAACTGGTACTCTTGTACACTGCAGTATCGGGATAATATGACAATGTCATGATTATCCGATTATAGAGACTAGTTACCAGAGATCCGATATATGTTCGTACGGGGCAAACACATTCCAGCCCCAGGCCTAGCATGTGATATCTGATACTGGATCGTTATACGCAATACTACGTATACTACGCCTGACAAAGAAAGATTACATATTCATTTACAGAATATTTCTGGAGAATTGGGTAGGCACGGTGTTTTGCTAGAAGCCAACCATGTCTTGTAAATCGGTAAGGACGTGGTACTGGGTACGCACGTATTCGGATAGTCCGATAACCGTATTTACTGCCAACATATCCAGGGATCTCTTGGGTCGCTTCCCGAAGATTCACCGTTGAGATTTGACTCGAACAGAAAATTAATCTGGGATAATTATGAGAGAGAAAAATAATTTGGGATTAATTACGGTAATAAATTTATCTGGGATTAATTAAATGAGAAAGAATTAATCTGAGATTAATTGCTTCGAGAATTTATCTGGGAATAAATTCATCGAGAAGAGAGAACGCGATTAATTTAGAATTAATCGGTAAAGTAAATTTAACAGTTAAATTAGATTTTACTGTTTAATTTATTTAATTGGGCTAAAATAATATATTAGATATATTAATTGAAATTAGATTTCAATACGGAATTAAAATTGGATTTTAATTCAAGCGAACGAATTAATTTAGAATTAATTCGCGAACGATTTCCGTAATAATTTGCTAGGCATTATTATTTAATTAAATTAGATTTAGTTACGTTGCGACGAAAATTCGTTTATTCGGAATAAACGAAACCAAGCCCGAAGTGTGTTGAGCGAACCACTTGAATTTTGAATTTAAAGTGGGTCTCACCAACTTACATCAACTTGTCACTATTTGTGATGGAAGTAGTTGGGAGCTTTTATGAAACTTGTCCAACACACTTGTATTTTCTTTTTTGGAAAAAGGATATACACCTTTTGTTTTTTGACTTTTGGTAATTGTTTTTTGAAAACAAATGCAAAAAACACAAATCTTATTCTCTCTCTCCCACCCCTCTCATGCCGAAACTTCATGCTTCCTTGGAGGAAATTTTTTCTTTCAATTTGTTCAAGCTAGCACTTAAAGGAGTGAATCAAGGTGATAGGGAAACTCACCAAGTGTTGGAACACTTAAAGAAGGCTTGGAAGCTTCAACATCCATGGAAAAAGTCTTGAAACCCATCCGATCAAAGTAAGTTTTTCCGCAACTCTCTTTGATTATTCGCACTTTAATCATGCTTAGTGATCTTGTGGCATGTCTTGGAGACTAACAATGGTATCAGAGCCATCCTAAGCTTGATTTGGAAATCTAAGGTTTATGGACTTTATTTGGGGTTTTTGTGTTTAGAACATATTTCTTCAAATTGAATGTTTGGTTGAGCTGGATGATGTCTAATTGAATTTATGCATCCTTAATTTTGTGAAAATTGATATAGGATTAATTTGCCCCAATTTGTAGCCTTGGCCGAACACACCCTAGAATAGTTCATGGTGAATTTTTGAAATTTAACTATTGGATGTGTTGTTGGCATGAGATGTATGTTAAAGTTGATTTAATTATATTGAAATCAATTTGCATGATATTTTATATGCCATTGTCGTGAACCCTAAAGCATGTTTTAGAATTGATTTTGCCCCAATTTTGTGTTGGACATGAATTGGGAATTAAGCATGATTAATTGAATTAATTAGTGTTTTGGAAGGATTCGATTAATTAATTAATTATGGTAATTACACTTGAATTGAATTAATTTGTAATTTAGAATAATAAGTTAATTTAATTTGTTGTAATTGGGCTTAATGGGCTTGGTTGGGCCAAGTTTGGTTTAGGATAATTGGTTGGATCCAATTGGGCCTAAACCATTTCCATAAAGTCCAAATATGATAATTGGGCCTTTAAAATTTAATTGGGCCTAATGGGCCTAAATTGATTTTTGGCATAGGGTGATTCCTAATTGGGCCTTGGCATCTTGGGTTTGACCATAATTACCAAAGCCCATGCCTAATGAATTAATTGAAAGCCCATTGGACTTTAATTGAATAGTATCGGATACTAAATGGGCCTTTGAGACCTATAAAGATTGGATTTGGAATCCAAGTCTAAAAGGCACTATTAAAAGTGTAATTATTTATTTGGAATTAAATATGATTAGTTTGAATATAATTTAAATTGGATTTAAAATTATAGTTCGATATAATTTAAGAATACGTACTTTGAGTATTTATTCTTAAACGAGTTGGACTCGCGCAAATCAAATCGTTGTTTGAACATTGGATGGTCATTAATTAAAGATTAATTAATTGGATTAGATTGATTGATAACATGCTATGTGTGAATACTTGGATGTATGTATGAATAATGTATATCGGATGGATATAGAAGGGTGAGGGTAATTTTGGAAATAGTTGTAATAAATTTAGAATTTATTAATTGGACCTGCGCGTCCAGCCTATTACCTCTTTTCTCATTGTATTTCTCTTCTCACCAATTCCCCTCAATGTAAATGAGGTTTCTTTAGAAATATTATGTAATTGGGTAGAAGTATGAATAGTGCTAGCCGGGGAGAGGAAAGTGAGTGATTTGTTCTAAGAACAATTTGTGAGATATCCATCCGCATATCATTATTAATTTATTTACCGCGCCTTATTATGCTTTTAGAATGCATGCTTAAGGGTGTATGATGAGACCTAATCAAAGATAAATATTGGTTGCCAATTACGATAAAAAACCTCAACAAATATTAAGCGATTTCATTCCATTGAATGATTCATTCTCAAGATCCAAGATTGGCACTGGTTTGTTGGCCAAAGTCAAGACCTTTGTCCATCGCGGATGTGTTTGAATCATGAAGGCTTTGTTCCATATCGCATGTCTTGTCCAAGTTGTGATTTGTTGGCCAAAGTCAAGATCACTTCTTGTCCATCGACATCGATTACGAAGCTTTCCAAGTCAATGGGTCACGCTTAACTAGAATCATTAAGCTTGTTGTGCCAAAGCCAAAGCTTAGTTGATTTAGAGGAAAAGGTTAGGGAATATATTGGATATATTGGATATATGTTTCGGACTTGGATGTCCACCTACTGGATCTAGGAATCGGATGGGATCCAATTGATCTTAGAAGATCTACCTAATTAAGTATCATACAACTTGTTGGCCAAAGTCAAGGTTGTGTGTTATTTAACGGGATTCTAGCCCACTAGGAAACTAGGTTTCCCGAGTACTCCACAGAGGATTAGAGGCTCGCCGAAAAAATAGTGGGAGGCAAGTATTAAATTTTCAATTTCGTTTAGATACTTTCCAATACGTGCTCATTTAATTTTTTGTCATTATTTAATTGTTGTTTTAATTGAACAGTTGGACTGTATTCAAACTACTTCATTTATAGTTGATTATATAATTGGATTATAGTAATCAATATATTTGAATTTAACCAATCAAATAGTAGTTGATTATATAGTTAGACTGTAGTAATCATTATATTTGATTGTACCGAAATCGTTGATTGGATAGTTGGACTATTGGAATCAAGATAACTGAAAGATTAGCATTTAAAACATAATCCTGGGTGAAAATGTCTTTAAGCAGGTTCAATTTTCAGATTGGGAATAGAAACTCAGGATAGTCCTGGGAACCTAGAAGTTACTTTATTTGATAGAGTGACATCTCGGGCCTGAGCCCGGAGTTGAGCAAATAGTGGAGCATGAGCATTGGAAGTCTCATGGTGATGATAACTTTAGTGCTCAATCTTTTATGCTTGATGTAATGACATTTTAATTTCGTCGTCAAAACTAAGGATTGGATCCTTATACCATGATGTTGAAATTAAAGAATCTTCATAGATCTATTCTTAGATCTTAGAAGTACAAATTTCAAAAGAAGCTCTTTCGCTTGCGTATGTCAGAAGGTACATCTGTCGAGCACTAGGTGTCGTAGATGATTGCTGACATCGATCAGCTAGATTAGCTGGGCATTACCTACGTGGCCGAGACTACCAAAGATTTGATCTTATAGTCTCTACCCGAAAGCTGGGGCAGGTTCATTATGAACCAAAAGAAAACTCTTGGAGAGTTGATGGCTATACTCTAGGAGGCGAAGCCAGAGCTTCTAAAATGGGCAAAGGCAAAATCGTCACAGTCTTCTAGGAAGACAAATGACATATCCCAAGATGTTTGCCTAAACTGTGGCAAACGGAGTCACTGGAAGCGTGACTGCCATATGGACAAGGCAGACATGAAGGAAGTGAAGGCGGGGCAAGGCTCCGGCTTCAAGTATGTTTGTCATAACATGTTCACTATTAGTTTCAAAATTGGATTTTTCATACTAGATGTGGTACATAAATATATGTACTGATGTGTGGGATCTGCTGATAAGCAGAAGACTGGCTTCAGATAAGATTGACCTGCGAGTCAGAAACGGGACAAGAGTCGCTGTTTTGGCCGTAGAAATCTAAGTTTTGGAACTGCCCTTTGGGCATGTACCTAAATTAGGAAACTGTTAAAATGTACCTAGTTTGACTAGAAACATTATCTCTATATCTAAGTTTAACCCGTTGCGGGTATACCTTTATATTCTAGAACACTAAGTGTTTTGTTTATAAAGATGATATTGAGATAAAACACATTGGATGTGAATAACAGTATTTATATTTTGAATATTTACAAATCTCAAACATATAACATGACAAACAAATAGCTCAAACTGTATTAATCAGTTGAGACTTATTTATGGCATTGTTGTCTATGACACATTAACAAGACTCGTATATCCACACTTTCGAAGAGTGGATACTAGGACAGATTTGATTCTAATTCAAATGATGTCTACAAATCTAATTTATTAGGCAAAGTGCCTAAAATACCTTTTACTTGGCAAAAGTGTAAATGTCACCGATCTGTTAGCCCTCGTTCATTGTGACGTAAGTGGGCCCATGTCTAGCTAGGCTAGAGGTGGATATGAATACTTCGCAACCTTTACGGATGTGGCATCGCGTTACGGTTATGTGTATCTTATGAAACACAAGTCAGAAACTTTTGAGTAATTCAAAGAGTTTCGACACGAAGTATAAAAATAGATCGGCAAAAGTATTAAGACATTACGGTTGGACCGTAGTGGAAAACACTTGAGCAATAAGTTTCTTAGTTACTTGAAAGAGTATAGTATTCTTTCAAAGTGGACTCCTCACGGAACACCTCAATTTGACTGTGTGTCCGAATAGAGAAACCGAACTGTGTTGGACATGGTAAGGTTAATGATGAGTCGCTCTGAGCTATCAATTTGCTTCTGAGGATACACATTTAACAGTGCAATACTTATTTTGAATAAGGTTCCATGAAAATATGTTAGATAGACTTCATATTAGATATGAACAAGAAAGAAACTGGGTTTCTCATTCCTGAAGATTTAGGTATGCTGGGCATATGTTTGGATGATACCAAACTAGAACCCAAATCGGATAAGTGCATAATTAGTGGGTTATCCTAGTGAAACCAAATTATAGTACTTATAAAACTCACAAGAGAACAATATAATTGTTGCTCTCCATGCGGTTTTCCTAAGAGGAATACCTATATGCAGTGGTAAGTGGGAGAAAAGTAAAACTCAATGAAAATTGGAGTAATACTGTTCCAGGCACTAATTCCTCAATGGAACACAAACAGTTCATCATGGATGAAATTATACCACAATCTTCGAATACACAAGAACCACGTAAGTTGGAGAGAGTCAGAAAACAACATGTGAGGTATGGGTTTCTGATCTCACCTCATGTAGATGTCAATCTTATTGAGGAAAATGAACCGGCTATGTATGAGGAAGTGATACAAGGTATTGACTCCTTATTATGGCAAAGTGCCATGAAGTCCGGAATGGATTCCATGTATACCAACCAAGTTTGGACACTGGTTTATATACCGGAAGGCATTGTGCCTATTGGTACTAAATGAGTCTTCAAGGAAGAGAAACATGGATGGCAACATACAAACATACAAAGCTAGGCTTGTAGCGAAAAGGTATCGTTATCAACATTGTGTCGATTACGACGAAACCTTTTACTAGTTGCCATGATTAAATCCATTCGGATAATGCTTGCTAATGCTGCATGTTTCATTTATGAAATATGACAGCTGAACATCAAAACTGCTTTCCTTCAACGGAAACTTTTAGGAGGATGTTTACAACATCCTGACGGTTTCGTCGTACCAAAACAAGCAAACAAGGTTTGCAAGTTAAATCAATCCATTTAAGGATTGAAGCAAGCATTGCGTTCTTAGAACTAACGTTTTGATAAGATAATAATGGTATATGATTTAATTCAAAACAAAAATGATTCTTGTGTATATAAGAAGGTTAGTGGGAGCGCATCGACAATGATTGTCCTATATAATGATGACATATCATTTATTGGAAATGACATTCCCATAATTCAATCGGTGAAAGCTTGGCTTTCATTAAAATTCTCCATGGAATACTTGGGAGATGCAACCTTTATTCTAGGAATCAGGATCTACTGGGATAGATCTAAAAGTTGTTGGCACTCTCCGAGAACTCGTACATTTTGAAATATATGTGACCTAGTGTCTCATATGCTTTGAGCATTTAGAGTCACAAATGGGCCGATCGAGGTGATGGTCACTGGGTTGATGTTAAGAACATCTTTAAGTATTTTAGACGAACTAAGGATGTTTTCTTAAACTATGGAGAAAGAGAACTTGAAGTGACTGGGTTCACCGTTGCAAGTTTCCAAACCGACAAAATGACTATAAGTCGTAATAAGGGTACTATATAGTTTGAATAACAGAACAGTGAGCTGGAAATCTTCCAAGCAAGATACTGTTTCCGAATAAACAACAAAAGCGGAATATTGCTGCAGCTGAGGCAGCAAAAGAAGCAATTTTGGATCTGTAAAATTCCTAATTAGATTAGGAGTAGTTTTGTTAGCAGCTGAGCTAGGCTATAGCACAGGCTAAAGAATTAATGGTCTCATCAACGATCCGAATATATACTTCAACTATTTCATCTGATTCGTCGGATCATACATCGTGGCGATGTGATGATCGAATAAATCGCATCAGATATAACCTTGCAAATCCGCTGACGAAAGCAGTTTCTCAGTAGAAGTTTGAGCGACCCGTATATAGTTCAAATGTAGGACACTTGAGTGATTGGATATAGGCCAAGTGGGAGATTGTTGGATAATTATGACCCAAAGCATCATTATTTGTACAGAACATGGTGTTGTTGTACAAATAAACTATGTGATAAAGGAAATTGCTCTTTCATCATTTGTAATTAGATTACCAAGATATGAAAATGATAAAAGTCCATATGATTAGTACCAGATTAATAAGATATGAGACAATATTAATCCACTAAGGTTTAATCATTAAATATCCCTAGTCGTAGTGTTATCGAGACTGGACATCGATAATGCGGAATAGACTAGTATTGCACTTGTGCGTGTTATGGGAGCATAACGGCATAGTTCTCATAAATTGAAGTATTGGATACTTATGCAAGTGTAATAGGAGGTTCTGTTTACCGATGGTACGGAAATAGCTTCGCTCTGGATAGACCCCTCGGAATCTCATTGGTAGTATGACTATATGTCTATGGGAATCCAAATCAGGGTAGGTGTATTTGGTCTTAACCTGAGACTTGCATCGCTAATACTTGTGACAATCAGTATACATTGGTTTTGGTCATCCGGGGCTTTAACAGGTTCTGTGTATGCCTCTTCTGGGTATACTGAGAATCGTAGTGTATTAGGTGTGATGTCAATATGGAAGTATCACTTCAGTCATATGGAGATGATGATCACGCAGGATACGGAACTGGTACTCTTGTATGCTGCAGCTATCAGGATAATATGACAAGGTCATGATTATCCGATTATAGAGACTAGTTACCAAAGAACCGATATATACTTCATACGGGGCAGACACAATTCCAGCCCCAGGCCTAGCATGTGATATCTGATACTGGATCGTTACACGCAATACTACGTATACTACGCCTGACAAAGATTACATATTCGTTTACAGAATATTTCTGGAGAATTGGGTAGGCACGGTGCTTTCCTAGAAGCCAACCATGTCTTGTAAATCGGTAAAGACGTGGTACTGGGTACGGACATATTCGGATAGTCTGATAACCGTATTTACTGCCAATATATCCATGGATCTCTTGGGTCGCTTCCCGAAGATTCCCCATTGAGATTTGACTCGAACAGAAAAATTAATCTGGGATTAATTATGAGAGAAAAAAATTAATATGGGATTAATTACGGTAATAAATTAATCTGGGATTAAATAAATGAGAAAGAATTAATCTGAGATTAATTGCGTCGAGAATTTATCTGGGAATAAATTCATCGAGAAGAGAGAACGCAATTAATTTAGAATTAATCGGTAAAGTAAATTTAACAGTTAAATTAGATTTTACTGTTTAATTTATTTAATTGGGCTAAAATAATATATTAGATATATTAATTGAAATTATATTTCAATACGGAATTAAAATTGGATTTTAATTCAAGCGAACGAATTATTTTAGAATTAATTCGCGAACGATTTCCGTAATAATTTTGCTAGGCATTATTATTTAATTAAATTAGATTTAGTTTCGTTGCGACGGAAAATTCATTTATTCGGAATAAACGTAACCAAGCCCGAAGTGTGTTGAGCGAACCACTTGAATTTTGAATTTAAAGTGGGTCCCACCAACTTACATCAACTTGTCACTATTTGTGATGGAAGTAGTTGGAGCTTTTATGGAAACTTGTCCAACACACTTTGTATTTTCTTTTTTGGAAAAATGATATACACCTTTTTATTTTTTGACTTTTGGTAATTTGTTTTTTGAAAACAAATTCAAAAAACACAAAACTTCTTCTCTCTCTCCCAACCCTCTCATGGCCGAAACTTCATGCTTCCTTGGATGAAACTTTTTCTTTCAATTTGTTCAAGCTAGCACTTAAAGGAGTGAATCAAGGTGATAGGGAAGCTCACCCAAGTGTTGGAACACTTAAAGAAGGCTTGGAAGCTTCAACATCCATGGAAAAAGTCTTGAAACCCATCCGATCAAAGTAAGTTTTTCCGCAACTCTCTTTGATTATTCGCACTTTAATCATGCTTAGTGATCTTGTGGCATGTCTTGGAGACTAACAGTGTCTACCCACCATTCTCTCGGATTCCCAACTATAGTGGCTTCGGTTACCGTTGCTGATAGGTCCATCCTGAGATCACATTAGTCAGCTGCTCACCTTCAATTACATGGGCCTCATTTTTCTTTTTCTTGCCCTTGTCCTGAGTCTTCTTGTTTCTGCAGTCCTTTTCCATATGACCGCCCTTTCCACAGTTGTAGCACTTTCCCTTGAACTTCTTGTAAGCTTGGGAAGAGTCAGTTTCACTGTTCTTTCTCTTCTTGCTACCCTTTACACCCTCAACGATGTTGGCCTTAGACTCCATAGTCTTGTAGCTGGCCTTTTCGAACATCATGTTCTCCTCCTCAATCCTCAATCGAACACTAAGGTCTTCAAGGCTCATATGCTTATTCTTGTGTTTCAAATAGCTCATGAAGTCTTTCCACGATGGAGGAAACTTTTCAATAATAGTGGCAACCTGAAACGTCTCACGGAGTTTCATACCTTCATCCAGTATTTCATGAATAATCAACTGCAGTTCACCCAACTGAGACATTGCCATTCTTGAATCTACCATCTTGTAGTCCATGAACCTACCCATGACAAATTTCTTTTGTCCGACATCCTCGGTTTTATATCTCTTATCGAGAGATTCTCAGAGAACCTTCGCAGAAACCATGCTTGGTACATATTATACAGGGTATTGTCAAGTCCACCCAAAAGGTAGTTCCTGCACAAGAAGTCGCCAGACGACCATGTCTCTTCCCGCAGTTGCTTGGCTATTTCCGATTCACCCTCCACATGATCGGGAGGATCGTTGAGGTATTTAGCCAACTGCAAGGTTGTCAGGTAGAATAGCATTTTACTCTGCCACTGTTTAATGTTTGCCCCATCAAACTTCTCCGGCTTTTGTCCATGGGAGACCGGTACTGTGATGTTTCCGCTAGCCATTTGTAACTGGAAAAACCAACATGGGTCAATTAGTTTACAAAAGATAAATTGCACAACGATCAACAAATGATCTTGTTCAAAGTGATATACTAAGTAACCACTTGTTGTTCTATTGGACGGTGGTTCCAACAAAGACAAGTCCTTGAATTTCAACTAAAGATTCTTAAGAAAAATAAATAAATGAATATTCCCAAAGGACGAGGGGGGTCCGGAGTAACCACTTAAATCCCTGACCACTTAGGCTCTATCGTATTTTTGACTGAATATCCTTTAAACACTTTTTCAATAGGATCTCTTAGCAATTCAAACTCAGTATTACACTTATGATTTACAATACAATATTCGATATGTATAGATATATGTGTATGTTGTTGGACAATTATGACCCATAGCGTCACTATTTGTACAGATCATGGTGTTGTTGTACAAATTAACTATGTGACAAAGGAAATTGCTCTTTTATCATTTGTGATTAAATCACCAAGATGTATAAATGATGAAAGGTCCATATGATTAGTTCCTAGATTGAGATGATATGAGACAGTATCAATCCGCGAAGGTTTAATCATTAAATATCCTTAGTCGTAGTATTATCGAGATTGGACATCGATAATGCGGAATAGACTAGTATTACACTTGTGCGCGTTGTGAGGGCATAATGACATAGTTCTCATATATTTGGGTATAGGATACTCATGCAAGTGTAGTAGGAGGTTGTGTTTTACCGATGGTACGGAAAATAGCTTCGCTATGGATAGACCCCTCGGAATTCCATTGGTAGTATTACTATGTGTCTATGGAAGTCTGAATCAGGGTAGGTGTATTTGGTCTTAACCTGAGACTTGCACCGCTAATACTTACGACAATCAATGTACTTTGATTTTGGTCGTCCAGGGCTTTAACAGGTTATGTGTACGCCTCTTCTGGGTATATTGAGAATCGTAGTGTATTGGGTGTGATGTCGAGATGGAAGTATCACTCCAGTAATAGTGGAGATGATGATCACGTAGGATACGGAACTCGTTCTCTTATATGCTGCAGCTATCGGGATATTATGACTAGGTCATGTTTATCTAATTAAAGAGACTAGTTACCAGAGATCCGATATGTGCTTCGTACGGGGCATACACATTTCCAGCCCCAGGCCTTGCACGTGACATCCGATACTGGATTGAAATACGCAATACTACGTATACTACGCCTGATATAGATCACATATTCCTGTAAGGATATTTCTGGAGAATTGGGTAGGCATGGGGCTTTGCTAGAAGCCAACCTTGTCTTGTAAATCGGTACAAACGTAGTACTAGGTACTTACGTGTTCGGATAGTCCGACGACTGGATTTACTGCCAACATATCTGGGGATCTCATTGGTCGCTTCCCGAAGATTCGCCGATGACGTATGACTCGCACTTTATTAATCTAGGATTAATTAGTAGAGAGAGAAAATTAATCAGAGATTAATTACAGAGATATTTTATCTGGGATAAAATATCAATTAAAGAGAGAAAACGATTAATTTGGAATTAATCGATAAAATAATATATTCGATATATTATACGAAATTGGATTTCGACGTGGAATTAAATTTAGAATTTAATTCAGGCGAACGAGTTAAATTAGAATTAATTCGTTAGCGACGTAAATAGTGATTTTTCTAGGCATAATTATTTAATTACGTCGCAACGGAAAATTTGTTAATTTGGAATTAGTGAACCCGAGCCCAGGAGTGTTTGCGGGCGCACTCACATTGCGAATTTAAGCGCGGACCACAAGTCACATCAAGCGTCAAATCATTAGTCACATCAAGCATCAAATCACATGTCACTTTGAGTGATGTGACAACTTGTCACTTGATTGATTGATGGAGGTGGTTGGCTTTAATTGCCTTTGACTTTTGGAAAGCAAATAAGGAAAATGAATTTTGAAATTCAATAAGTTATTAGATACACATTTACCACCAACCAACACAACCTTCTCTCTTCTCTTTCTTCTTCCATCTCTCTCGCCCAAGGGGCTGCATCTTCTTCTTCTGTTTTCTGCACTACCGAGACATGAAGGAGAAACAAGTGAGGATTTGTTGCAAATTTTCACGGAGTGCTAGCACACTTTAGAGTCTTGCGAAGGTGATAGGGAAACCGCACTTGTGAGCATGGAATCACACAAAGCTTGGAGCTTAATGGATCACCATTGCCGAATTCTTGGAGGACAAAAACAGCAGCAAAACTGTGAGCTTCAAAAGGCTTGAAGAGTTTTTGTTGTTCGTCGCATCGCTCAATCGCTCAATGTAAGTATTCCGCAACTTCTTCGTGTATTCACATGTATGTTTCATTGCTTTAATCGATCCTCGGGACCGTAGAAACCCAACAATGGTATCAGAGCGAAGTTGAGTGAAACTTGAATTTAGGGTTAAAATTGGGTAAATTGAATTTGAGCATGATTTGTTAAATTACTTGATTTAGTATGCTTAAATGATGTTTAATTGAAGTTGTATTGGATCAATTTCATGAAAAATGGATTGGATCAATTTTTCCCCTTTTGTTGACTTGGCCGAATCATATGAGCCCTAAATGTCTTGGTGATTTTTTGTTTTTGATCATTGGATGAGTTGGAAAACAATTGGGTAATATTGAATTGGATTTAATTGGATTGAATTCGAATTGGACATAAATTAACCCTAATTGCCGAGACAATGTAGCATGAAATGGGTTTGATTTTTGATTAAAATGTGTTGGACATGTTTTGTTGATAATGAGCATAATTAATTAGGCTAATTGATGTTTTGGAAATATTGATTTGGGTAATTAATTATGGCAATACACTTTGAATAATTAAATTGTGAAATTGGAATTTTGGAATTTAATTATGTTGGGCCTATTTTGGAAATTGGGCTTTAAAGGTTGTAATTGGGCTTAATGGGCTTGGTTGTACCAAGATTGGTTTAGGATAATTTGGTTGGATCCAATTGGCCCAAAACCATATCCATAAAGTCCAATTATGACTTAATGGACCTTTAATATTATAATTGGGCCTAATGGGCCTAAATTGGTTTCTAGGCATATACGGGTGATTCTTTAAATGGGTTTTAGTCTTTGGGTTTGACCCAAGTTGACCAAAATCCATGCCTTAAGAAATTAATTAAAAGCTCATTGGACTTTAATTAAATTAGCATTGGATGTTAATCGGGCTTTGAGACCCGTAACGATTAGATTTGGAATCTAAGTCGTAAAGGTACATTAATAAAGTGTAAACATTTAATTTGGAATTAAATAAATGAGTTAGTATTAAATACAAATTAAATTGGATTTAATGTTGTAGTTTAATTTAATTCAAGAATTCGTACTTTCAGTACTTATTCGCAAAACGAGTTGGACTCGCACAAAATCAAATCGTTGTTTGAACATTGGATGATCATTAATTATCAGATTAATTAATTGGATTAGATTGATTGATAACATGCTTGTGTGAATACATGGTTGCGATGCATGAATACTGTATATCAGATGGATATTAGATGGGTGGGGCAATTTTGGAAATTGTTGTAATAAATTTAGAATTTATTAATTGGACCTGCGTGTCCAGCCTATTACCTCCTTACTCTTTGTATTTCTTTTCTCACCTATTCCCCTCAATGTAAATGAGGTTTCTTTAGAAGTGTTATGTAACGGGTATAAGTAATACATGTGCTAGCGGGAGAGAGGAAATGGAGAGATTTGATCTAGGATCAATGTGTTAAATATCCATCTGCATATCATTATTATTTATTTATTTTTACGCACCTTATTATGTGTTTAGAATGCATGTTTAAGGGTGTATGATGATGAGATGGTGTATTAACAAAGATAATAAATTGGTTTCCAATTGCACTCGAAAAACCCTCAACATCATATTAAGCGTTTTTCCTTCCATTGAGTGATTCTTACTCAAGATCCAAGACTGGCATTGGTTTGTTGGCCATATTCAAGGCCTTTGTCCATCGTGGATGTGTTTGAATCATGAGAGCTTTGTTCCATATTGGTGTCTTGTCCCAGTTGTGATTTGTTGGCCAAAGTCAAGATCACTTCTTGTCCATCGACATTGATTACGAAGCTTTCCATGGTCAATGGGTTCCGCTTAACTGGGATCACTAAGTTTTTTGTGCCAAAGCCAAGGCTTAGTTGATTCAGAGGAAAAAGGTTAGGCAATAAATTGGATATATTAGCATATATAAGATATATGTTTCGGACTTGGATGTCCCCCTACTGGATCTAGGAATTGGATTGGATCCAATTGATCTTAGAGATCTACCTAGTTAATTATCATACAATTTGTTGGCCAAAGTCAAGATTGTGTGTTATTTAACGGCATCCTAGCCCACTAGGAAACAAGGTTTCCCGAGTACTCAACAGAGGGTTAGAGGCTCGCCGAAAAATAGTGGGAGGCAAGTATTAAATTTTCAATATTCGTTTAGTTACTTTCCATACGCGCTCATTTCAAATATTTCGTCAAATAAATTATTTATTAGTTGGACTAATATTTAATGTTGTTTTAATTAAATAGTTGGACTTTATTCAAACTAATTTCAATTAATAGTTGATTTTATAATTGGATTATAGTAATCAATATAATTGAATTTAATCAATTAAATTATAGTTGATTATATAGTTGGACTATAGTAATCATTATAATAAATTGTACCTAAAATCGTTGATTAAATAGTTGGACTATTAGAATCAAGATAATTGAAAGATTAATGTTTAAAACATAATCCTGGGGAAAATGTCTTTAAACGACTTTAATTTTCAAATTGGGAATAAAATTTCAGGATGGTCCTGGAAACTAATAAGTTACTTTATTTGATAAAATAACATATTAGGCCTAAGCCCGAGTTAAGCAAATAGTAGAGCATGATATTTGGAATATTCATGTGATGATAACTTTAGTGCTTAATCCAAAATAGACTCCTTAATTTCTTAATCAGAACTAAGGATTAGATCCTTAAAGTATGTTAATGAAATTGAAGGATCTTCATAGATCTATTCTTAGATCTTAGAAGTGCTAAATTGCAATAGTAAACTCTTGGAGAGTTAATGGCTATACTCAAGGAGTCAAAGCCAAAGTTTGCAATATGGCAAGAAGCGCAAGGCGCACCTTACTTCGATATTCTAGAAGGCCAAGGCTTGGCCAAATGCTTCTGGAGTGTGGAAAAAGGGCAAAGGCAAAATCATTATAATCTTCTGGGAAGACAAATGACATATCCCAAAATGTCTGCCTAAATTGTGGCAAACGGGGACACGGAAGCATGACTGCCGTATGGACAAGGCAGACATGAAGGAATAGAAGAGGGGCAAGGCTCCGGCTTCAAATATGTTAGTCATAAATATGTTCACTACTAATATTAAAATTGGATTTTAGATACTAAGTGTGGTACATAAATATGTACTGATGTGCAGAATCTGCTATGAGCAGGATACTGACTTCAATTGAGATTAATCTGCGAATCAGAAACGGGATGAAAGTCGCTGTTTTAACCGTAGATACCTAAGTTTAGGAACTACCCTTCGGTGTGTACTTAAATTAGGAAACTGTTAGAATGTAACTAGTTTGACTAGAAACATTATCTCTATATCAGGGTTTAACCCGTTACGGGCGTACCTTTATATTCTATAAAACTAAAGTGTTTTATTTTATAAAGATGATATTGAGATAAACACATTAGATGTGAATAACAGTATTTATATTTTGAATATAAATAAATCTCAAACATATAACATGACAAACAAATAGCTCGAACTGAATTAATCAGTTGAAACTTTATTGTGGCATTGTTGTCTAGGTTACAATTAAACAAGACTCGTATATCCACACTTTCGAAGAGTGGGTACTAGGACGATTTGATTCCAAACAAATAAAGTCTACGAATCTAGTTTATTGGGCAAAGTGCCTAAAACACCTTTTTACTTGGTAAAAGTGCAAATGCCAACGATCTGTTAGCCCTGGTTCATAGTGACGTAGGTGGGCCCACATCTAGCTACGCTAGATGTGGATATGAATATTTCGTGACCTTTACGGATGTGGCATCGCGTTATGGTTATATGTTTCCTTTGAAACATGAATCAGAAACTTTTAGAGTTTCGACACGAAATAGACAAACAGATCGGCGGACGTGTAAAACCATCACGGTTGGACCGTGATGAAAATACTTAAGCAATAAGTTTCTTATATACTTGAAAGAGTATAGTATTCTTTCAATGAGGACTCCTCCAGGAACACGTCAATTGACGGTGTGTCTGAACGGAAAAACCGAATTTTGTTAGACATGATAAGGTTAATCATGAGTCGCTCTGAGCTACCATTTCTTTCAAAGGATACGCATAAACAGTGCAGAACTTATTTTGAATAAGGTTCCATAAAAATCTGTTTGACAGACTTCATATTAAATATGAACAGGAAATAAACCGGGTTTTCTCATTCCTGAAGATTTGGGTATGTTGGGCATATGTTTGGATGATACCAAACTAAAACCCAAATCGGATAAGTGCCTAATAATGGTTCTCCTAGGGAGACTGTAGGCATTGCATTTTTGCATGTGAAACCCGATGATGAGTCTCAGTTGGAGGCACTACCTTTTAAGTCACGGAAGTCGCGAGAAACAGATATCGGAAGGGGAATTCAGGATGAGTATGCTATCAGAGTCGTTTCACATGTTCACTGTTTTCGTTCGTGCTGCGTTCTTAAACGCGTTCGAACGTCAGGCAGATTGCGAGCGTTCGTTTCGCGTTCAAATTGGCGTTCGAAAGGTATCGGTATTTCTGGTTTTGCTGTTAGCCTCATGACCCAAGCCCATTTAGCCCACTTAAAACACACCCAAATTAAATTAAATATTAAGTTAAATATTAATTAGATAATGTAATTAAATAAAATAATTAATTTAGTCATATACCAAATTAAATAAAACAAATAAAATCTAAATAATCCCCTACCAAAATAATAAAAATACTTACACAAATTAAAGAAATTACATGCCTAATAAAGACAAATCAAATATATTAACTTCCTAACTAAACAAATCACATACTAAATTAAAAAGATGTCATGCCTAATTAAAATCAATTATAACAAATTAAAGATATTGTATTCCTAATCTAAACCAAATTTGTCCCCCCTCAATCTTTGACTTTCCTTGCTCAACACAAAATCAAATCCCTTCCTTGTAAGACAAGGGGAAGCCCTAGTCATTCTCTATATAAACAACACTTTTCTAAGCCATCCTCCCCCCAACTATTTCACCCTCACGGCACAAATACAAAGAAAATAAACCAAGTCTCACGCCTAGCAGCCACTGACAAAAATACCAAATAAAGAAAACGCCCAACTATCCTTCAACACCCTGACAATTCATTGCCTCACTCCACGTTCAAACAACTCACGATACCTTTCAAGTTGCTAAGTGCCCCACGCCACAGCCTGCCCCTTAGCCTCACGCCCGCTCCCATCCTGCCACCTTTCACGTGAAGTCCCCACAAATCAAAGGCACCAGCCCACGTTCTGCCTTGTCAATGCACGCCACAAATTGCCACTTCACCCACTTGACGTCTCTCTTCAGCATATAGCCCTTACCCATATTAATTCACGCACAGGCCCTTCTCGCCAAATATCACTCCACGCACACACCACTCACTCCCTCACAAACAAACAGCCCCCATAATCCTTGAAACTGTCCAGTTTTCTACCCTTAAACAGTCTGGCGACTCCACTGGGGATAGAGAATCGGCCCCGAAATATTGTCTTTTGTAATGTTTGGATTTATGTTTTAATTGACCGTGTCTATAGTGGATGAAATGGGGGTTTAATCAAAGGCATTTCTGAGGCTAGGTAATGGGTTGGTGTCTTCCTTCATTCACTACCTTTCTAGAAGGAAAAGCTGTGAAGGCACCTATATAGCCATCTACTCGTAGCCTATTGTGATGGACTAATTTGGAGGACTCGTTGTTTATTCCTGACACCAAGCGATAAGAGCCTAAGAGGCTTGGGTATTTAAGTGAGCCTCATTCCACCTTCCCTCTAGGGAATTGACCGGCGTAAACACACACGTATAACGCAAGCGCACGTATCGTTCAAGTAGTATAAAATATCGATCCCACGAGGACTTAATTCCTACTGTTGTTATTAATTGTTGAATCTATTATTTACAGCTATCTAATTAAATGGAGAAGAGAATGATTGTTTGATTGGTTGGATGTAGTTTTGCAAAATAAATAAATAAAGACAAAAGAAAATACTAAGGAAAATAACAAAAGACACAAATATCTAGGGTCGTGAATCATTCTAATATCATTTAAAAGATGAAGTGGTTATTTTATGTTTGTGTAATAAATCAGTTTACTAACCTGGAACACTAAATTATGCAAAAGCCTCTGTCGATGGTCAGACGCAAATACCCAGTTTAACCCAATTGAACCATATGTCTATGTCAACCAAATTATCTGGATTCATTAAGTTTAAGTTCCAATTATGGCTACCCCCGCCCGACAGGTATATTCCTATCCTGTAAGGAAATCTATTAAAGGGTTATCTATCCTCAAGGAAGATCGTGGGCTATTAAGTCTAAGGCTGAAACCTAAAATCCCTATGTCTAGTTCATTTTAGATTTACCACATCAATCTTATTGATGATCAGACAACAAGAAGCATTAAGCTTAAGACTTAATAAGTAAACCTTTAAATTACCCAAACTATAAAATAACCCCTTATAAACCGGTGATATTAGAATTCATCACAACCCCAGATAACTAACACATAACTAGGGCTAGTAACAACTTAAAAGTAAAAGACATAAAGTAAAAATACTGAAAAGTAAAAGACATAAAGTAAAACTGAAAAGTAAAATAAAATAAAATGCTAAAGTGAAAGGAATTACTTTTACTACTACTAATTTAGATATCTCCCATAAAATAATATATAAACTTGTGATAATATTACCAATCGACCATATAGGCGGTATCCTGATTAAGTCAAATTAAGTCCAACCAGCCATAAAGGCGGAACCAAAATTAATTGTCAACCGACCAATCTGGCGGTATCCTTTATTAGTCAGGTTTAAACCAGATTAAAATGAATTACCAACCGACCAATCTGGCGGTATCCTTTTTAAGTCAATATTTTAAATAGTGAATATATTATTTTTAAGGGAGATTAATCTAAATAGTAACAGTAAAAGAATTACCTTTCACCCTAACTGGAGAAGTTACCTCCTCATGGTAAATAGTAAAAACTGTAAAAAGTAAAAAGTAAAAATTAAATTACTATTATTACAAAACGTAATTAAAATTATTTACAAAACTAAAAACTAAAAATAAAAAAAAAACTAAAAACTAAAGAATCTAGAGAGAGAAGCTCTCTCTTGGAAGGAATTGAAGAGAGAGGAAGGTGCATTGAATTATGAAATTTCGCGCTGAATTTATAGAAAAATTTGGTTCCAGAGTCGCGACGCCAGGTCCTCAGCGTCGCGACGCCAGATTTGTCGACATGGCACGCTCTGGTTCGCTGGTTTGAAGATTCTGGATAAGATGATAAGGTGACACGTGGCAGAGTGGTTGGGCTTCAATTATTGTGACACGTGGCGGCTTCTGATTGGTCGCTGAAATTCTTATCCGCCACGTGTCAGATAAGGATAGGATACTCAATTATTGATGCTGACGTGGCGCTGACGTGGCGGTGACGTGGCGACGACGTGGCGACACGTGGGAAAGAGACTGTCGGCACCATAGAATTGCGACACGTGTCGACACGTGTCACGCTGTGATTGGCTGATGCTGACGTGGCAAGTTGACTTGGTTGACCTTGTGACGTGGCGTGACACATGGCGATGTTGACTTTTTGACCGATGACATGGCTGATGACGAGGCGACACGTGTCAACTCTGAGTGTCGGCAGCATATGATGGTGACACGTGGCACGGCGCATTTTAGCAAAGTCAAACTTTTCTCAGATTCTGATTTGTGGACCCGGAGCACGTTAGCACTGTTCGGCGCATTTTAGACGTCGCGACGCGGAAGGCTCGGCGTCGCGACGCGCTAAAGACCAAAATATCCCTGTTGACGCATTTTTGTCCGTTTTTGCCCCAAATTGCCTCCAATGCTTTCCAAACTTTATTTATCTACAAAATAACACAAAACATATCAAAACGTTCACAAAACTCAAGAAACTATACAAAATATTAGGTCAAATGAGTGGGAATAAGTGATATAAATACCACTCATCAGGAATCTACAACGGGAAATCCATTTGACAGTCCGTCACACACCATAGCTCATTGGCACGTACCTTAGTGTATAAAAAAGGGTGCGCTCACTTGGTTGCTCGAACCCTTGATTGGGGAGACCTAGTTTTGGGCCATCCTTCGCCGATGAGAGCCTTTGTCTACACTTTTGTGAACCCACCCATAGACCGGGATGGTATGGTTAAAGTAACAATTATTTCCTTGAGTATGTGCTTGTGGACCATCCTCATTTGGATGCAGTTGGACCATTGTCAGAAATGCGGACTTGCTGGGCCATTTAAACTGGGGCGAGTTCGTACCTTATGACCATTGGACCCAAAGCTTCTGAAATATTGATGGGCCATTCTGTAGAAATTATTACGTTATGTTTGCATCATCTTTCTTCTATGCTTGTGTTTGGGAACATCGTCGTTTGGATCCATTTGGACCATTTGTCATGGGATATGGGCTTGTTGGGCCATTTAAACTGGGACAAGAACGTATTTCATGACGATTGGGCCAAAGGCTTCTAAGTGTTGATGGGCCACTTTGTGCTTGTGTTTGGAACATTACAATTTGGATTTAGTTGGGCTCCTTGCCATGAGATGTGAACTTGTTGGGCCATTTAAACTGGGACGAGTTCACTCCTATGACAGTTAGCCCAAAGGTTTCTAAAATGATAATGGGCCGATTTGTTTGAGAATTTTAGTCGATTTAGTATGTTCTATATGTTACATGCATCTCATGCACCTCATACCTACATATATCCTGTTAACACCCTCTATGTCTCAAAAAGACATCATAGATTCCCGTTGGGCTAGGAAAGAGAGAAGACTCACTAAAAGACCGGTAACAGATATGAGTACATCCGATAATGAGGTATCCCGGATAGATCAGTTAGAAAATGGTTTCGCCAAGATTACCGAACAGTTGCAAGCCTTGACTACTGCCATGACAAATATGGCTGTGCCCCGTGCTGGGGGAAATTCTGAGAATGTAAGACTTAAGGAGCCTCTGAATGGGTTGGAGGATGATATCCCCACTTTTGATGATGACATGGCAAAGTATGCAACAGGCAGAGTGATTGGGTCTCAGGCAGAATTTCAGAGGCTCCGGGATCAGGTTGAAACATTTACCCGCAAAATGAGGGGTAAACATGAAGAGTTGTTAGATTATGAGGCAATGACCTGCAGAGACCAGCTGCCAGCTCAGTTTAAAATGCCCGACATGGCCAAGTTTAATGGGAATGGAGACCCGAGGGTCCATCTGCAGCAATATGTCTCAGTCATGAGTTCAATGGGCCTATCACAGCGCCAAGTCCAAAAGATGTTTGGGATGTCACTCGAGGGGTCACCTGTGGTTTGGTATCATAGCCTTAAGAATAAGGTTAAGGAAGATTGGAAGGAACTAGCTGATGCTTTTCTGAAACAGTATGTTACAGACTTAGAGATTGATTTGTCACTTCGTGATTTGGAGAACACTAAGCAGAAGCCAGAAGAAAGCTTCAAGGAGTATGTAGACCGCTGGAGAAGCCAGCTTCTGAAAATGCAGACTCGGCCCTCTGAGAAGGACCAGATTAAAATGATCATCAAGGGCACTAAGCCCTCGATCTATGGCAAGTTGAGGAGGATGACTTCAATGATTGCGGATTTCCGACAGTTGAGGGAAACTGTCATGGATATTGAGGAAGAAGAGGCTGAAAACAGAAAGTTTTATGGCCAGAATATAAGGAATTTTGGGGGACATCCTGAAGCCAAGTCTTCCAGTGCTGAGGTCACTACCATCAGGAGCAGACGTTTCTCCAACTTGGGTAGACCTCTATCAAAGGTGTTTGAGAAATTGAAGATGCAAGGACTCCTGAAACCCTTGGAACCTAAACCACTCCCCAGCCCTGTGCCGCACTACCTTGACTTGAACTTATTCTGTTATTTTCACCAGCAAAAGGGTCACGAAACTGACAACTGCCCCCGCCTTAGGCATGAGATCCAAGACCTGATTGACACCCACAAAATACCTGACCCAGAAAGAGAGCAACCCAGCACACACAGGAATCCTCTACCAAATTACCACTCCGTCCACCACCATGATCAACTTTGACTTGCCTGAAACCTTTGACCTCCAAACCCTCAACCACCAAGCTTCTCACATTGGGATAAGGGATAATAACAACGAAGAACCAGAGGCTGAGGAAGAAGGCACTGCTGTTTCTCCAAGTTTATCTTGCATTTTTAATAAAGACATTGATTTTGTTTGCTTGTTCGAACCTTTTCTCAACAATAATAAAGAAGTTCATTTCACTTACTTGCCTGAATCTCCACTTCTCAACTTGCAACATGAGTGCATGTGACAAAAGCATTCAATCTTGGTACAATGATACTCAGAACGTAGGGAATCCTCAGAAGAAGCAAGCAGAAAAGATAAGTTGGCCATTCAGAAATTGGGAAATGAAGACAGTGAGACTGTTAGACTTGGAAAGGAAATGAGTTCACAAAACCAATTAGTGTAGACAGATTGAAGCAGTACTTTACCTAAGGAAGAGAAGACCGAGCTGTCACTAAGGGAATTGACCGAAGACCTAACCCAACGGGATAGGAAACTCATGCATACACGTAACACATTTTGCATCCTTTTTGTGTTTGTTTTGTTTTATGTTAACAGGTTTCGAAGAAATAAAGAGAGAAAGCAGCAAAGGCAAGCTATTCAGAAACAGCAACAGTACAGTTTCAGGAACGAATCCAGGGAATGAATCTCTCAGAATTTGGAATGAATCCAGTGAATGAATCTCTCAGAATTTGGAACGAATCCAGGGAATGAATCTCTCAGAATTTGGAATGAATCCAGGGAATGAATCTCTCAGAATTTGGAACGAATCCAGGGAATGAATCTCTCAGAATTTGGAATGAATCCAGGAAATGAATCTCTCAGAATTTGGAACGAATCTCTCAGAATTTGGAACGAATCCAATGAATGAATCTCTCAGAATTTTGGAGTGAATCCAGGAATGAATCCGGGAATGGATCCCAGGGTCGAGGCCCACGTCAGCAGAATTTTGGAAGGAATCCGGGAATGAATCCCAGGGCCGAGGCCCACATCAGTAGAGTTTTGGAATGAATCCCAGGGCCGAGGCCTACATTGTCAGAATTTTGGAATGAATCCTAGGGTCGGGGCCCACACCATCAGAGTTTAGGAATGAATCCAGGAAGGAATCTAGGAATGAATCCTAAAGCCGAGGCCCACATCATCAGTTTTTTTTGGAATGAATCTGAGGCCCACATTGTCAGAATTTTGGAATGAGTCCAGGAATGAATCCTAGGGCGAAGCCCATGCCAGCTTGGGGGCGAGGCCCCACATCATTTCAGCTTGGGGGCGAGGCCCATATTGGCTTGGGAGCGAGGCTCCACATCATATCAGCTTGGAGGGGCGAAGCCCATATCAGCTTGAGGGTGAGGCCCACATCGTCAGCAATTTTGGGGACGCGTCCCAGGATCGAGGTCCACCGCAGCACCAACTCAGCTCGAGGTAGCAGACGAGCCAGGTAAGTGAAAATGCATTGCATAACTTTGATAGGATTGTTCAAAGTCACACACTGCACAAGTCCCATCAAAGTGGGGGCGACTGTAGGCATTGCATTTTTGCATGTGAAACCCGATGATGAGTCTCAGTTGGAGGCACTACCTTTTAAGTCACGGAAGTCGCGAGAAACGGATATCGGAAGGGGAAATTCAGGATGAGTATGCTATCAGAGTCGTTTCACATGTTCACTATTTTCGTTTGTGCTGCGTTCTTAAACGCGTTCGAACGTCAGACAGATTGCAGGCGTTCGTTTCGAGTTCGAATTGGCGTTCGAACGGTATCGGTATTTCTGGTTTTGTTGTTAGCCTCATGACCCAAGCCCATTTAGCCCACTTAAAACACACCCAAATTAAATTAAAATAAGTTAAATATTAATTAGATAATGTAATTAAATAAAATAATTAATTTAGTCATATACCAAATTAAATAAAACAAATAAAATCTAAATAATCCCCTACCAAAATAATAAAAATACTTACACAAATTAAAGAAATTACATGCCTAATAAAGACAAATCAAATATATTAACTTCCTAACTAAACAAATCACATACTAAATTACAAAGATGTCATGCCTAATTAAAATCAATTATAACAAATTAAAGATATTGTATTCCTAATCTAAACCAAATTTGTCCCCCCTCAATCTTTGACTTTCCTTGCTCAACACAAAATCAAATCCCTTCCTTGTGAGACAAGGGGAAGCCCTTGTCATTCTCTATATAAACAACACTTTTCTAAGCCATCCTCCCCCCAACTACTTCACCCTCACGGCACAAATACAAAGAAAATAAACCAAGTCTCACGCCTAGCAGCCACTGACCAAAATATCAAATAAAGAAAACGCCCAACTATCCTTCAACACCCTGACAATTCATTGCCTCACTCCACGTTCAAACAGCTCACGATATCTTTCAAGTTGCTAAGTGCCCCACGCCACAGCATGCCCCTTAGCCTCACGCCCGCTCCCATCCTGCCACCTTTCACGTGAAGTCCCCACAAATCAAAGGCACCAGCCCACGTTCTGCCTTGTCAATGCACGCCACAAATTGCCACTTCACCCACTTGATGTCTCTCTTCAGCATATAGCCCTCACCCATATTAATTCACGCACAGGCCCTTCTCGCCAAATATCACTCCACGCACACACCACTCACTCCCTCACAAACAAACAGCGCCATATGCAATTGTTGCTCACCATGCATTTTTCCTAAGAGGAATACCTATATGCAGTGGTAAGTGTGAGGAAAGTAAAACTCGATGAAAATCAGAGTAATACTATTCCAGGCACCGATTCCTTAATGGAACACAAATAGTTCATCAAGGATGAAACTATACAAATAATCTTCGAATACACAAGAACCACGTAAGTCGGAGAGAGTCAGAAAACAACCTGGGGTATGGGTTTCTGATCTCACCTCATATAGATGTCAATCTTATTGAGGAAAACGAACTGACTACGTATGAGGAAGTGATACAAGGTATCGACTCCCTATTATGGCAAAGTGCCATGATGTCCGAAATGGAATCCATGTATATCAACTTAGTTTGGATACTAGTTGATGTACCGCAAGGCATTGTGTCTATTGGTACTATATAAGGCTTCAAGGAAGATATACGTGGAAGGCAACATACCAACGTACTAAGCTAGGCTTGTAGCGAAAAGGTATCGTTATCAACATTGTGTCGATTACGATGAAACCTTTTACCTGTTGCCATGGTAAATTCATTTGGATAATGCTTGCTGTTGCTGCATGTTTCATTCATGAAATATGACAGCTGAATGCCAAAACCGCTTTCCTTAACGGAAACTTTTTGGAGGATGTTTATAACATCTGACGGTTTTGTCGTACCGAAACAAGCAAACAAGGTTTGCAGGTTAATTCGATCCATGGGTGGATTGAAGCAAGCATTGAGTTCTTGGAATTATCGTTTTGATGTAATCATAATGGTATATGATTTAATTCAAAACGAAAATGATTCTTGTGTATATAAGGAGGTTAGTGGGAGCGCACTGACAGTTAATGTCCAATATAATGATAATATATCATTTCTTGGAAATGATATTCCCATAAATAAAATCGGTGAAAGCTTGGCTTTCATAAGAAAATTCTCCGTAGAATTCTTGGGAGAAACAACCTTTATTCTAGGAATAAAGATCTACTGGGATATATCTAAAAGGTTGTTGATACTCTCCGAGGAATAGTACATTGAAATAAATGTACGCGACCTGGTGTCTCATACGCTTTGAGCATATGGATTCACAATCAGGCCAATCCAAATGATAGTCATTGGATTGATGTTAAGAACATACTTAGTATCTTAGAGAACTAAGGATGTTGTCTTATACTATGGAGAAGGAGAACTTGAAGTGACTGGGTTCACTACTGCAAGTTTCCAAACTGATAATAACGATCATAAGTCGCAACAACGGTACTACAAAGTTTGAATAACGGAACAGTGAGCTGGAAATCTTCCAAGCAAGATACTGTTACCGAATAAACATCAAAAGTGGATTATTGTTGCGGCTGAGGCAGCAATAGAAGCCTTCTGGATTGAAAATAATCTAATTAGATTAGATATAGTTCTGTTAGCAGCTGAGCTAGGCTACAGGTCAGGCTAAAGAATTAACGGTCTCATCAACGATCCAGATATATACTTCAATTATTCATCTGATTCGTTCGGATCATACATCGTGGCGATGTGATGATTGAATAAATCGCATTCGATGATAATCATGCAAATCCGCTGACGAAAGTATTTTCTCAGTAATTTGAGCGAATCGTACATAGTTCGGGTGTAAGACACTTGAGTGACTGGCTATAAGCCAAGTGGGAGATTGTTGGACAATTATGACCCATAGCGTCACTATTTGTATAGATCATGGTGTTGTTGTACAAATTAACTATGTGACAAAGGAAATTACTCTTTTATCATTTGTGATTAGATCACCAAGATGTATAAATGATGAAAGGTCCATATGATTAGTTCCTAGATTGAGATGATATGAGACAGTATCAATCCGCGAAGGTTTAATCATTAAATATCCCTAGTCGTAGTATTATCGAGATTGGACATCGATAATGCGAAATAGACTAGTATTACACTTATGCGCGTTGTGAGGGCATAACGACATAGTTCTCATATATTTGGGTATATGATACTCATGCAAGTGTAGTAGGCGGTTGTGTTTTACTGATGGTACGGAAAATAGCTTCGCTCTGGATAGACCCCTCGGAATTCCATTGGTAGTATTACTATGTGTCTATGGAAGTCCGAATCAGGGTAGGTGTATTTGGTCTTAACCTGAGACTTGCACCGCTAATACTTGCGACAATCAATGTACTTTGGTTTTGGTCGTCCAGGGCTTTAACAGGTTCTGTGTACGCCTCTTCTGGGTATATTGAGAATCGTAGTGTATTGGGTGTGATGTCGAGATGGAAGTATCACTCCAGTAATAGTGGAGATGATGATCACGTAGGATACAGAACTCGTTCTCTTATATGATGCAGCTATCAGGATATTATGACTAGGTCATGTTTATCCGATTATAGAGACCAGTTACCAAAGATCCGATATGTGCTTCGTACGGGGCAGACACATTTCCAGCCCCAGGCCTTGCACATGACATCCGATACTGGATTGAAATACGCAATACTACGTATACTACGCCTGATATAGATCACATATTCCTGTAAGGATATTTCTGGAGAATTGGGTAGGCATGGCGCTTTGCTAGAAGCCAACCTTGTCTTGTAAATCGATACAAACGTAGTACTAAGTACTTACGTGTTCGGATAGTCCGACGACCGGATTTACTGCCAACATATCCGGGGATCTCATGGGTCGCTTCCCGAAGATTCGCCGATGACGTATGACTCGCACTTTATTAATCTGGGATTAATTAGTAGAGAGAGAAAATTAATCTGGGATTAATTACGGAGATATTTTATCTGGGATAAAATATCAATTAAAGAGAGAAAACGATTAATTTGGAATTAATCGATAAAATAATATATTCGATATATTATACGAAATTGGATTTCGACGCGGAATTAAATTTAGAATTAATTCGGGCGAACGAGTTAATTTAGAATTAATTCGTTAGCGATGTGAATAGTGATTTTGCTAGGCAAAATTATTTAATTACGTCGCAACGGAAAATTTGTTAATTTGGAATTAGCGAACCCGAGCCCGGGAGTGTTTGCGGGCGCACTCGCATTGCGAATTTAAGTGTCGCCCACAAGTCACATCAAGCGTCAAATCACATGTCACTTTGAGTGATGTGACAACTTATCACTTGATTGATTGATGAAGGTGGTTGGCTTTAATTGCCTTTGACTTTTGGAAAGCAAATAAGGAAAATGAATTTTGAAATTCAATAAGTGTATTAGATACACATTTACCACCAACCAACACAACCTTCTCTCTTCTCTTT
>SKCR01053109.1:0-30566 GCA_019454045.1 Zanthoxylum bungeanum | reverse complement strand
TTCCTCTCAAAGTTCTTGGCTTTGCCGAGATCAAGAAGAAGCAAATGAGAAAATTGTGGCAATTTTTTTCAAGGATGCTAGTACATCAAATGGGTCATTCAAAGGTGATAGGAAACAAACCCTTGAGCATATAATCACCATTTACAAAGCTTGGATCTTGGAGCTTGGAGCACAAATAGAGGGCTTGACCGAATTCCATGGAGCACAAAATGGGTCATGGCGGAGAGCTTCACGGCACAAAATGGGTCATCGCATCGCAAATCCGATTAAAATGAGTATTTCTGCAAATTTACTTTGATGTATTCACATGTTTAAATTCTTTTATTGATCTTGGTTTGACCTAGAAAACCCAACAATTGTATCAGAGCCTTGATTAAGCATGAAATTGATTTATGGTAAAATTGATTTGAGCATATTTGGATGAAATTGATTGTTTGAGTATGCTTGAATGATGATAACTTAGAGTTATTTGTGATAAATTTGATGAAAATTGAATTGGATCAAATTTCCCCAAATTATTGGCTTGGCCGAAAGTTGTGTGCCCTAAATATCATGGTGATTTTTTTTTAATCATTGGATGAGTTTGAATGACTTGGGAATTGTTGATTTAGAATTTAATTGGATTGAAATCGAAATTGAACAAAAACCCCTAATTTTCGTGACTTAGAAGCATGTAAATGAGTTGATTTTTTGATTCAGCAATGTTGTACATGTGTTGATGATGATTAGCATGATTAATTGAGTAAATTGGTATTTTGGAAATGTTAGTTTGGTTAATTAATTATGGTTATACACTTTAGTTAATTAAATTATGAAATTTGGAATTTTGTAATTTAATTAGTTGGGCTAAATTTGGAATTGGGCTTGTAAAGTTGTATTTGGGCTTAATGGGCTTGGTTGGGCCAAGTATGATTTAGGTTAATTGGTTGGATCCAATTCGGCCCAAAACCATATCCATAAAATCCAAATATAATATAATGGGCCTTTAAAATTCTAATTGAGCCTAATTGGCCTAAATTGATTTTGGCAAATAAGGGTGATTCCTTACTTGGGCTTTGGTATTTGGGTTTGACCCATATTGAACAAAGTCCATGCCTTATAAATTAATTGAAAGCCCATTGGACTTTAATTAAATTGACATTGGATGTTAATTGGGCTTTGAGACCCGTAATGATTAGATTTAGAATATAAGTCGCAAAAGGCTCATTAATAAAGTGTAATTATTTAATTTAGAATTAAATAAAGAAATAGTATTGAATACAAATTAAATTGGATTTAATGTTGTAGTTTAATATAATTCAAGAATTCTTACTTTGAGTACTTTTTCTTAAAACGAGTTTGACTCGCGCAAATCAAATCGTTGTTTGAACATTGGATGGTCATTAATTTTAGATTAATTAATTGTATTAGATGGATTGATAACATGCTTGAGTGAATACATGGATGTGATGTATGAATAATGTATATCAAATGGATATTAGATGGGTGAGGGCAATTTTGGAAATTGTTGTAATAAATTTAGAATTTATTAAATTGGACCTGCGTGTCTAGCCTATTACCTCTTGACTCTTTGTATTTCTCTTCTCACCTATTCCCCTCAATGTATATAGGTTTCTTTAGAAGTGTTATGTAATAGGGTAGAAGTAAGATTTGTGCTAGCGGGATAGAGGAAATGGAGAGATTTATTCTAGGAACAAGTTGTTTTAAATATCCATCTGCATATCATTATTAATTTATTTACGCGCCTTATTATGTTTTTAGAATGCATGTTTAAGGGTGTATGATGAGACCTTAACAAAGATTATTAATTAGTTGCCAATTACGCGAAAAACCCTCAATATATATTAAGTGTTTTCCTTCCATTGAGTGATTCTTACTCAATATCCAAGACTGGCTTTGGTTTGTTGGCCAAAGTCAAGACCTTTGTCCATCGCGGATGTGTTTGAATCATGAAGGTTTTGTTCCGTATCGCATGTCTTGTACAAGTTGTGATTTGTTGGCCAAAGTCAAGATCACTTCTTGTCCATCGACATCGATTACGAAGCTTTCCAAAGTCAATGGGTCCCGCTTAACTGGAATCATTAAGTTTGTTGTGCCCAAGCCAAGGCTTAATTGATTCAGAGGAAAACGGTTAGGGAATATATTGGATATATTGGCATATATAAGATATATATTTCGGACTTGGATGTCCACCTACTGGATCTAGGAATTGGATGAGATCCAATTGATCTTAGAGATCTACCTAGTTAAATATCATACATCTTGTTGGCCAAAGTCAAGGTTGTGTGTTATTTAACGGGATCCTAGCCCACTAGGAAACAAGGTTTCCCGAGTACTCAACAGAGGGTTAGAGGCTCGCCGAAAAATAGTGGGAGGCAAGTATTAAATTTGCAATTTTGTTTAGATACTTGCCAATACGCGCTCATTTCAATTTTTCGTCAATACTTAAATATTTATTAGTTTGACTAATATTTAATCGTTGTTTTAAATAAAACAGTTGGACTGTATTCAAACTATTTCAAATAATAGTTGATTAAATAATTTGATTATAGTAATCAATATATTTGAATTTAACCAATAAAATAATAGTTGATTATACAGTTAGACTATAGTAATCATTATATTTAATTGTACCTGAAATCGTTGATTGGATAGTTGGACTATAGCATTCAAGATAACTGAAAGATTAGCGTTTAAAACATAAACCTGGGTAAAATGTCTTTAAACGGCTTTAATTTTTAAATTGGGAATAAAACCTCAGGATAGTCATGGGAACTGAGGAGTTACTTTATTTGATAGAATAACATCTCGGGCCTAAGCCCGTAGTTGAGCAAATAGTAGAACATGATCTTTGGAAAATTCATGTGATGATAACTTTAGTTCTCAATCCATTATGCTTACCGCAATGACACTTTAATTCCGTCATCAAAATTAAGGATTAGATCATTGTACCTTGATGATAAAATTAAAGATCTTCATAGATTTATTCTTAGATCTTAGAAGTACAAATTGGAAAAGAAGCTCTTTACCTCGTGTATGTCATAGGGTACATCTGTTGAGCACTAGGTGTCACAGATGATTGCTGACATCGATCAGCTAGGTTAGCTAGGCATTACCTACGTGGCCGAGACTACCAAAGATTTGATCTTATAGTCTCTACCCGAAATCTAGGGCAGGTTCATTGTGAATCAAGAGTAAAATCTTGGAGAGTTGATGGCTATGCTCTAGGAGGCACACCCAGAGCTTCTAAAAGGGGCAAACGCAAAATCATCAGTCTTCTTGGAAGACAAATGACATATCCCAAGATGTCTACCTAAACTGTGGCAAACGGGGTCACTGGAAGCGTGACTGCTGTATGGACAAGGCAGACATGAAGGAAGTGAAAGCGGGGCAAGGCTCCGACTTCAAATATTTTTATTCATAAATATGTTCACTATTAGTTTCAAAATTGGATTTTGATACTAGATGTGGTACATAATATATGTACTGATGTGCAGAATCTGTTGATTAGCAGGATACTGACTTCAGCTGAGATTTACTTGCGAGTCGGAAATGGGACGAGAGTTGGTGTTTTAACCGTAGAATCCTAAGTTTAGGAACTACCCTTCGGGTGTGTACTTAAATTAGGAAACTGTTACAATGTAACTAGTTTGACTAGAAACATTATCTTTATATCAGAGTATAACTCGTTACGGGTATACCTGTAGGTTTCTAATATAAGTCCCAAGATCATGAAATCAAGCATAAAAACGCATGAATACATCAAAGGAATAAGACAGAAACATTACTCACATAGATCGGTTTTGTTGCGAAGAAGAACAAGACCATTTTCCTCCTTGTTGAAGCTCGGTTTGGCCTCCTTGAACAACAGGGACTGCTCGGTTTTGGGCTGTGGTGGCTCCTCCAAAATCGGCCATTGAAGACCTCCATTGAAGCTCCAAGCTTCAAGCTCCAAAAATGGATTCCAAGCTCATAAATTCGTTTCCCTATCACCTATGTATAACCCAAGGTGTGTGCTAGCACTTAGATCTTGCAACAAGATCCAAAAACTTCTCCATTTGCTCGGTCAAACCAGAAGAAAAGATGAAGAAAACGGTCATGGAGACCGTGAGAGAGAGATGAAGGTTTTTGGCTCCAAAAGCCTAAAACCGTAAAATGAGAGAGAGAATGAGTTACCAAATAAAAAATTGTAAAATGGTTTATATAATTTCCAAAATATATAATAAACCATTTACCTTTTTCTATTTCAAAAACAAAGCATTAAATGCTTGTCAATCACCACAAATCAACTTATATCAATCACTCAAATGTCACATCACTCAAAGTGACATGTGATTTGACGTTTGATGTGACTTACGATTTGACGCTTGATTTGACTTGCGTGCCGTACTCCCATTCGAAATGCGAATGCGCTCGCAAACAATCTCGGGCTCGGGTTCGCTAATTCCAAATTAACGAATTTTCTGTTGCGTCGTAATTAAATGATTACGCCTACCGAAATCACTATTCACGTCGTTAACGAATTAATTCTAAATTAATTCGTTCGCCCGAATTAAAATCTAATTTTAATTCCGCGTCGAAATCCAATTTCGTTTAATATATCAAATATATTAATTTATCGATTAATTCCAAATTAATCGTTCTCTCTCTTTAACGATATTTTATCCGAGATAAAATATCTCTGTAATTAATCCCAGATTAATTTTCTCTCTCTAGAAATTAATCTTCTCTCTTTACTAATTAATCCCAGATTAATCATAGTGCGAGTTATACGTCATCGGTGAATCTTCGGGAAGCGACCCATGAGATCCCCGGATATGTTGGCAGTAAATACGGTCGTCGGACTATCCGAACACGTAAGTACCTCGTACTACGTTTATACCGATTTACCTGACAAGGTTGGCTTCTAGCAAAGCGCCATGCCTACCCAATTCTCCAGAAATATTCTTACAGGAATATATAGATCTGTATCAAGCGTAGTATACCATAGTATTGTGTATATCAGCCCAGTATCGGATAGTCACGTGCTAGGGCTGGGGCTAGATAAGTGTCTGCCCCGTCCGAAGCATATGTCGGATGTCTAGTAACTAGTCTCTATAATCAGATATACATGACCTTGTCATAATATCCCGATGGCCGGCCAGCACTTAAGAGCACTTATACCGTATCCTGAGTGACATCATCTCCACTATGACTGAAGTGATACTTCCGTCTCGACATCACACCCAATACACTACGACTCTCTGATAAACCCAGAAGTGGTGTACTTAGAACCGGTTAAAGCCCTGTACCACCAAGACCAAAGTCTATCGATTATCGTAAGTATTAGCGATGCAAGTCTCAGGTTAAGACTATACACACCTACCTTGATTTCGGCCTCCCATAGACACATAGTCATAATACCAATGGGATTCCGAAGGGTCTATCCAGAGTGAAGCTGTTTCCCGTACCATCGGTGAAACACAACCTCCTATCGCACTTGCATAAGTATCATATACTTATATATATGAGAACTATGCCGTTGTGCCCTCACAACGCGCACAAGTGCAATACTAGCCTATTCCGCATTATCGATGTCCAGTCTCGATAATACTCCGGCTAGGGATATTTAATGATTAGTCCTTCGGGGACTGATACTGTCTCATATCATTCTCAGTCCAGGAACTAATCATAGGGACCTCTCTTCATTTATATATCTAAGGTGATCTAATCACAAATGATGAGAGTACAATCTCATTTGTCACATAGTTAATTTGTACAACAACACCGTGATCTGTACAAATAGTGACGCTATTGGTCATAATTGTCCAACAATCTCCCACTTGGCCTATAGCCAGTCACTCGAGTGTCTAACACCCGAACTATGTACGGTTGACTCAAACTGCTAAGAAAAGCTTTCGTCAGCGGATTTGCATAATTATCATCTTGATGCGATTTATTCGATCATCACATTGCCACGATGTATGATCCGAATGAATCAGACGAATATCTAAGTATGTCTCTGGATCGTTGATGAGACCATTAATTCTTTAGCCTGTGCTGACGCCTAGCTCAGCTGCTAACAGAACTATATCTAATCTAATTAGATTTGTATCGACCCAAATGACTTCCATTTTTGCTTTAGCTGCAACAACAACCCGCATTTGTTGTTTATTCGGTAACAATATCTTGCTTGGAAGATTTCCAGCTCACTGTACCGTTATTCAAACTGTATAGTACCGTTTGTGACTTTTAGTCGTCTTTATCGGTTATTGGAACTTGCTACAGTGACCCCAGTCACTTTAAGTTCTCCTTCTCCATAGACTAAGACAACATCCTTAGTTCTCTAAGATACTAACGGATGTTCTTAATATTAATCCAGTGACTATCACTCGGATTGGCCTGTTTGTGAATCCATATGCTCAAAGTGTATGATACACCAGGTCTTGTACATTTTTCAATGTACGTTTTCTAGGAGAGTATTTCGAAAGCCAAGCTTTCGCCGATATTTATTTTATGGAAATATCATTTCCAAGAAATGACGTATTATCATTATTTTATAGGACAGCCACTGTCAGTGCGCTCCCATTAACCTCCTTATATACACAAGAATATTTTCGTTTTGAATTAAATCGTACACCATTATGATTATATCAAAACGATAATTCCAAGAACCTAATGCTTGCTTCAATCCAATCATGGATCAAATAACCTGCATTATCCAAATGGATTTACCGTGGCAACAGGTAAAAGGTTGAATCGTAATCAACACAATGTTGATAACGATACCTTTCCGTTAAAAGCCTAGCTTTATACGCTGGTATGTTGCCATCCATGTATGACTTCCTAGAAGACTTTTAAGTACCATTAGGCACAATGCCTTGTGGTACATCAACTAGTATCAAAACTGGTTGACATACATGGAATCCATTTCGAATTATATGGCATTTTGCCATAATTAGGGAGTTGATATCTTGTATCACTTCCTCATACGTAGTCAGTTGGTATTCCTCAATAAGATTCACATCTTTATGAGGTTAGATCAGAAATCCATACCCCAGGTTGTTTTCTGACTCTGTCCGACCTACGCGGTTCTTGTGTATTCGAAGATTAATGGTAATAGTCTCATCCTGGATGAACTATTCATGTTCCATTAAGATTCAGTGCCTTGAACAGTATTAATCCGATTTTGTTCCCGAACCACCGAGTGTGAGATGCTTCGATCTCTGGGATTTGTTCCCGAACTGAGTTGAGTTGAGTTGATGGTGTCTTTGTCCACCTGTGACTTTTTGATCCACTGTGGAGTTTTTCTATGATGATGAGGTGCTTTGACCTTTGGGATTCATTCCCAAACTATTGATAATACGGGCCTCGACCCTGGGATTCATTCCCAAAACTGTTGATAATGTGGGTGGTGAGGCACTTCGCCCCTTGCTTGTCCTCATTCTCGAGGAGTTGCTCGTTTTCATTGCTTTATCAAAGCCTGCGAACATAAAACAAAAATTGTGTTTATGTGACGTGTATGCATGGATGCATTCCCTATTCCGATGGGTTAGGCATTCCTTGCGCTAGAGGGTTTTCTGCGCCCCTTTAGGAATCCTTTTGGCCTTTGGGTGCCCCCTTGGCCTGCTTACAGTTTCCTTCTGCCAATTCTCCTTCGGTGATCGCTCAGTTCTCTTTGACCTCATGGCTCAGGTTCTCGTTTTATCCCTTTTTCGCGGGTTCGTCCCATCTTTTGTCTAAGCTGTCCTTTCGAGTTTTTAACTTAGCAGATTACTTTATCTTCCCTTAGTAGCCTTTTCAGGTTTTCAACTCAGCGAGCTAAATATTATTATTTTTTTAATATCTTGCCTAAGCTATCCTTTCAGATTTCAACTTAGCTGATTGCTCTATCTTGCTTGAGTTGCCTTTTCAGGTTTTCATCTAAGCGAGCTAGAATCTTTTTTTTTTCAGATATCACCCGTCTTCATTCTAGAGGCTTTTTACTTGTCCTCCTTTCTGAGGTTGTTCCCATAGATCTTTTGACCTTGGTCTAGCATTTAAGAAACAAAAGACGTAATTTGTAATCACTTGACTCTAATCTTTCCTGGTTAGCTGGGATTTATGCAATCTATGAACATCTTGAACATTTGTTTCAATAAAGGTGTTTGTATTTCTTCTTAGTACATATGTAGGAAATAAACTGCATTGCAAGGGCACCTCTGTCGCTAACTATTTTTCACGGATTTTATAATTAGCCATTTTTCTTGCTCACTCATGCACTATATTTTGCTTGGGCTATCCCTTGCAGAATTTCAACGCAACGAGCCTCTTGTTTTTTTTCTCTCTTTTTTTTATGCAAAGTATTGCTTCAACCTGTCCACGTTGATGGGCTCGGTGAACTCGTTCCCTTCCAAATCTGACAACCTCACTCCTCATTCACCATCACCTTTTTGACTAGGTATGGCCCTTCCCAATTGGGCCTGAACTTTTCCCTTGCGTCCATTATCAGTGGCTTCGACTGCTTGAGCACTAAATCACCTTCTCTGGTTTATGTGGGACGCATCTTCTTGTTGAACTCCCTAGAAAACCTTTTCTGGTATAGCTGCATGTGGTATAAGGCCTTTTTCTTTTTCTCATCCATTAATGCTACTTGTTCAAACCTCTGCGAGGCCCATTCCAGCTCGAGCAATCCTGCCTCTGCTAGTACTCTCATTGACTGTATCTCTATTTCCACTGGTAACACTACCTCCATCCCGTAAACCAAATAATAGGGCGTGGCTCATGTTGCCATTCTCACTGAAGTTATGAACCCCTATAGGGCATACCGCAGTTTGTTAGCCCAATCTTTATAACCTTCTATCATTTTAGCTAGTATGCCCTATAGGGCGTGGCTCCTGTTGCCATTCTCACTGAAGTTCTGAACCCCTATAGGGCATACCGCAGTTTGTTAGCCCAATCTTTATAACCTTCTATCATTTTAGCTAGTATTTTCTTTATGGTTTTATTGGCCGCCTCTACTACCCCATTAGCCTGTGGCCTGTAAGGTGATGATTTGTGATGCCCTATCCTGTACTTCTGTAACATCGCCTTTATTTCTCCCTGAAATAGGACTCCATTGTCCGTCACTACGTGATGTGGCATTCCGTACTGACAAACTATATTATGGGCTATGAACTTGGCCATTTGCTTCGCCGTAATATTACAGAATGACTCGGCTTCCATCTATTTCGAGAAATAGCCTACCGCCTCTACTATGAAGCGGTGCACATTTGATACATGTGGCCTGATTTCTCCGATCATGTCAATACCCCATGCTGAGAAAGGCCATGGTTCTGACAGTCTGTGTAATTCCGCATACGGTAGATGGTTCAAGTTGTCATGTGTCTTGCAATCGTGACAATACTTCACCAGCTTTACGCAATCAGCTTCCATGGTTGACCAGTAAAATCCCTTTCACTATCTTGCGAGACAAATTCAATCCATTCATGTGCGGTCCACATACTCCAGTACGCACCTCTTCCATCACCTTCTGAGCCTCTTATTTTCTTAAACACTTCAGCTGGATGCCATTGGCTTGCCTCTTGTACAGTTCTCCCCTTAAACTCACATACTGGGAAGCCAATTTCTGAATGGCTATTCTGTCTTTCTTGCCATCTCCTTCTGGGAATTCTCCACATTCTAGATACTACAGAATGTCATAGTACCACGGCTTCCCATCGTCGACTTCTACTTCCAAGATTCTCTTTATCTCATGACTGGGTCTCCCAGCTGTTGTCAGCACAAGGGGTCTCATTACCAGGGGGTTTCCCAAGTTGCAGCTAGAGTGGCTAATGTGTTTGCTATTTGTTTCTCTTTTCGTGGCAAGTGCTGGAATTTACAGTCAGGAATAACATGTGCCAACTTCCTAAGATGGAGTAGGTAGGGTCTCAGCCGGTCTTCCTTTAATTCACATTCTTCTCGCATCTGTCGAACTACAAACATCGAGTCTCCATAAACTTTTATATCTCTAGCTCATAGGGCTATTAGTACTTGCAGCCTAAAAACACATGCTTCATATTCGGCCATGTTGTTGGTTACTTCGAACATCAACCTTTTAGCCATAGGTAGGGTTTCTCCTTCGGGGGTTACTGTCACAATTCCTATTCCAGCTCATTTGTAATTCACTGCTCCGTCGAAAAATATTTTCCACCCCTGAACCTCCTCATCTGGGAATTTGAACTTATACTGATCTCCTTCTATCAGTTGTAATGCCAAGAATTCTGCTATGGCTCGCCCTTTGATTACCTTAGAGGTGAGGTATTCTATATCAAGCTCTGTCAATAATACCAACAATCTGCACAACTTCCTTACTAGTGAAGGTACTGACTGTAAATATTTTTGGGGATTCTCCTTGGCTACCACCTGTATCTTATGGGATTGGAAGTAATGACGCAACTTTCTGGAAGCCCATCATGTCATCCACGTATACCTCAATCTCCTTATGCATCAAGTCATTGAATAACGTAGTGGCCATTCAAGGATAAGTGGCTCCTGTGTTCTTGAATTCGAACGTCATCACCTTGTAACAATATGTACCGCACTCAGTGATGAAGGCAGTCTTATGCTTGTCTTTTTCGGGCATGAGGACCTGATTATATCCTGAGAATCCATCCGTGAATGAGTACATAGCAGATAAAGTCGCGCTATCAACCAACACGTCTATATAGGGTATGGGAAAATCATCTTTCGGGCAAGCTTTATTGAGGTCCCTATAATCCACGTACATTCTGACATTTCCATCTTTCTTCGGTACCGGCACAATGTTGGTTAACCATTAAGGGTACTTCACCACCTCTAAGAACCCCACATCTATCTGCTTCTTGACTTATTCCCTAACTTTTTTGGCCCATTCTCGTCTCATTCTTCGGAGCTTTTGTTTTACTGATCTCATGTTCGGATAAGTCGGTATCGTGTGCTGGATAATACTCATGTCCACTCCTGGCATGTCTTCATAGGACTAGGCGAATACTTTTACATATTTTATTAATATTCTCTCCAATTCTTTCCGCTCATCAGAGGTAACCTCACTTGCAATTAAAATTTCCTTGGGGTTTTCACATGTACCAAGATTAAATGCATTTCCATTTGTTGAGTTAATGTCAAATATGCCCATGTCATGTATGTTATGATGCAGACTAACCGAAAAAGTCTCAAACAAGTAAACAAAATCAATGTCTTTATTATTAATAAAAGCAGGATTACAATCTAATAAATTAGGAAAATAAACAACTTCATAATCTACAGCCTTGTCTTCATCCGTCGTCTTGTTTTCCTCGAGCGTCAAATTCTCTAACTACAGTAGTTCTTCTTCCTATTTATTTTTCTCTTCTGTAACTTCATGTGGTTCTTTGCACATCACATCCTTGAAGATCTCGAATCCCGGTACTATGATCCCATTGACTTCTATGGGTTCAGGCTTTCCTTGATATCATGTGGCTTTCACAATGTATTCCATCAAGTTCAACCTATTTTCCTTGTTTTGTGGCTCATCCTCATCGGATTCATATCCCAATCCTCTATTAGTGGTGTGTCCCTTAAAATTTGGCAATGCTCCTCTGGCACTCAAACCTGTGATCGGCTCGTATTTCATTTTTTCCATGATTCTAGACACTTTAGGGTCCACCCATTCTTCGATGTTTGCCGCCAATTGGAACCTTGTGAGAGGCTGTACGTCTAGAGTAGCCATAACATTATCTACTTCAGCCCTGATGGTGACGATTTCCCCTCAATGCGGGAACTTAATAATCTGGTGCAGAGTGGATGGTACGCCCCAAGTTTATGAAACAATGGCCTCCCCAATAACTGAGCAAATGTAGCCGGTATATCAAGCACTGTGAATTCCACCTCGTCTTATATCGGGCCCACTTTGACTATTGTGGCAAAAGTACCTTCGACTCCCCGTTTGCTATCTACATATGCTTTTATAGTCATGCTGGAGGGGCTTAAGTCTGTTGTCTTCATACCCAACCTTGACAGAATCATACAAGATGTCTTTTTGCCTCTTACTTCTGCTTTTATGAATAGCGGCTTGTTGTGCTTCCTTCCCTCCATCGGGAGCTCTTATTCAGAGAATGTTATCATCGGCCTACTCTCTTTCTGTACCGACCCTATTAATATCGTCAGGTTTGCATCTTCAGGCACCATTATCTTACTTAGAGCTTCTACCATGGCACGTATGTGCTCTTGAGAGGATCATAATAACTCCCATATGCTCACTTGTACCCGTGTCTTCTTTAGTTGACGCAACACAATATCCCCCTCAATGTTATCCATATTCTGTGTCATCTATCGGCCTTCTGTTAGCACTTCTTTTCCTTTCTCCGCTACATCACTGTAAAAATGCCCACAGCGAGTCATTCCATTTACCTCATCTTCATCACTGCTGAGAAGTTTTCCCAGAAATCTCTCCCCTACTCTATTTTATCTTCACTTTTTTCTATCCAATATCCCCATGGAAAAAGCTTGGTGGTTGAGAGTTTGGAGGACAAAGCTTTCGGGTAGGCCGGAGTTGATCATGTAGGTGGGTGGTGGAACAAAGTGGTAGTTGGGTAGAAGGTTTCTGTGTGTGTCGAGTTGTTCTTTTTCCGGGTCGGGTATCTTATGGGTGTCAATGAGGTTTTAGATCTCATGCATGAGGTGGGTGCAGTTGTCAGTTTCTTGGCCTTTCTGCTGATGGAAGTGACAATATAGGTTTAGGTCGAAGTAATGTGGCACAGGGTTTGGAATTGGTCTAGGTTCTAAAGGTTTTATGAGTCATTGCCTCTCCAACTTTTCAAACACCTTTGACAAAGGTCTCCTGAGATTGGAGAATTGCTTGTTTCTGATGGCAGTGACCTCAGCAGTAGCGGGGTTGGTCTCTGAAGGCCCCCCACTAGTCCTTCTATTCTGGCAATAAAACTTTTTGTACTGGGCTTCCTCTTCCTCGACATCCATGACAGTTTCTCTTAACTATCGAGAGTCGATAATCATGGAGGCCATCCTTCTCAGCTTGTTATAAATGGAGGGCTTGGTGCCCTTAATGATCATCTTAATCTGGTCATTCTCCGAGGGCCGAGTATGCATCTTCAAGAGCTGGCTTCTCCAACGATCCACATAATCTTTGAAGGTCTCTTCTGGCTTCTATTTGGTGTTCTCTAGGTCATGGAGCGACAAGTCTATCTCCAGGTCCATAACATATTGGTTAAGAAAGGCCTCCGCTAATGCCCTCTAGTCATCCCTGATCTTTCTCTCCAGGTCATGATACCATACTATGGGCGCCCCTTTTAGTGACATCCCGAACATCTTCTGCACCTGGCACTTCGACAAACCCACTGAACTCATCACTGAAACATATTGTTAGAGATGGACCCGAGGATCTCTATTTCCGTTGAACTTGGCCATGTCAGGCATCTTAAACTTGGGTGGCAGCTGTTTTTCGAAAGTCATTACATCGTAGTCTAACAGATCTTCATGTTTTCCTTTCAGATTGCTAGTAACTGACTCTACTTGTTCTCTGAGTCTCTGTAACTCTACCTGAGACCCGGCTATACTTCCCATGGTATACTCAACCATGTCATCATCAAAAACAAGAATTTCTTCACTCACCCTATCCGGGGGTTCCTCACGCATTCCATCCCCGTTGTTTTCTGTTCCCACTGTGCGGGGCACTTCAGATTGGCCATAGCGTTGGTCAAAACTTGTAGTTGCTCAGTAATCTTGGTGATGTTGGCCTCCAATTGATCCATACGGGAACTTTCACTGCCTGATGCATCCATGTCTGCTAACCTCTTCTTGACAAGTCTTCCTTCTTCTCTAACCAAACGGATATCTATGGTGGCTGTTAAGACAAGGAGTTAGCATGATGCGTGTTTGCATGCGATGTATGAGATGCATGTGGTTATCAAAATAGCATATATCATTCCGACCTTATTCCCCCCACACTCGTTGTAAGTACATTTTTTTCCTAGGTATGGCTTATTTTATGCACCAATGTGGGGTACACAAAATCATTCTCTCATACACTACAAGGGTGAACCTTGGCTGAATCAGTCACATTCCATCAGTAAAAGACAAAGACCGCCCATTTACAATATTGACTAAGCCTATTATGGGGATAGTGCCATTTTCTATAAGCGAAGAATTTGGCCATCGGTAATCACGGTTGTGGGGATGGACTTAGAGATATCCAAAACTATACAAATATGCCATAACAGGCGTATCTTTCCTGGTTGAAAGCCAGTGCGAATATCAGACTCATGCATTTGGCATATTCGGATCATGTTTTGACCTTCTAACCCCATGAAGGTTTTCATACAAGTTGGCCCATTAGCATTTTAAAGCGTTCAATCAGATTATCGCGAGGTGCAAACTTGTCCCAGTTGAAAGGGCCCAACATGTTTACACTTTTGCGATAAGGTGGCTTAATTACTTCAAATGATAGGGGGCCCAAACACAAGGTGGCCCTTCATTATTTCGGAGACTTTTGGCCCAATTATAATAAGATAGAAACTCGTCCCAGTTTAAGTGGCCCAACAAGTTCGTATCCTATGAGGAGAGGTCTAAATGGATCCAAATGATAATGTTCCCAAACACAAGCATAATGGTAGCTTCTAGAGGACATATAGCTATGGTTCGTAAATGGGCCGCACTCACCCCTCGCAAGGGAAGACCTCAAACCGTTGGGTTCGGAATGGTCCCTTACTTATGGCAGTATAATGGACGGGATCACACAATGGTATAGCCAAGTCTTATGCAGTTCATGCAAGATAATTCAAATAAACACACAAATTTGCACACCCATAAACATTAATATAAATAAAAGAAAGAAAGTTAAATTAAAGAATGCAAGGTACGATAACAAGAATCATAATAATAGAAAGCAAATAAAGCGTTAAATAAATAAATGGTAAACAAAAAGGGGGTTAATTATGCATTTATTAATTTTTTCCGAGTGGTACGCGGAGTTCTATCCCAAGTACGGACCGCACTACCGACCATTCCGATTCGGCTATGGAATTTATGTCTGGGTTTCCATCTGATATACCAAAAGGGATAATACCATACATAATCATTAATGCAATGTAAATAAAAGATAGACATGAAATAATAATGCATATGCGGATAATGAACAACATGAACAAATAGAATAAAGGCAAAATTATAAAAAAATGATAAGTAAATAAATAACAAATAAAAGATAAATAACGGAATGCCAAAGAAAGAAAAAAAGATAATATGACCAGAAATTTGGCCGTCTTTGATGTAGGATTTCGCATACCCGGCTGGACGTATTTCACGTCCAGCCTAGCATGCCATGTTCGGTACTATAAAAATAAATAAAGTGCCATCGGATCGTACCTTTTAAGTTGCTTCTTGGAAGTGTGTTAGGCTGTCGCCGGAAGGATTAAAGCTTGCTGTTTTTGCTCAATGTTTCGCTATTTTTCTTGCTGTTTCACTATTTTTGCTCATTGTTTTTGCTATTTTTAGGCTGCTATTTTTGCTGTTTTTGGCTGCTGGTTTTGGGACTATTTTTTGGTGGTTTAGGACATATTTTTGGGACTGATGTTCGGTGGTTTAGGGGGCTATTTGCTGGTTGCTTGTTCGATTTTTAGGGGCTGTTTGCTGGTTGTTTATTTGGTGATGGCGGTTGTTTGGTTGATTGCTTGTTGTTTCGGTAATTGGTTGTTTGCGGTGATCGGTTGTTATTTTGGTCAGTGTTTGAAGGGTTCTTTGTTATTATTTTGGTCGGTGATTGAAGGGCTATTTGTAGCTATTTTGGTCGGTGATTGAAGGGCTTTTTATTGCTGTTAGGTCGGTGATTGAAGGACTATTTGTTGTTTACGCCCAAGAGAAGAAGATGAAGAGAAGCCTTGGTTTTTTGTTTGTGTGTTTACCGTGAAAGAACCTCTCCTCAAGTTTCGGCAATGGCCTCTTTTTATAATGCCAAGGGATCTCCAAATCATGGAAATAAATCATGATGATTTGGGGAATATTTATTTTGGAAAGAATCTCATGAATTTTGGTGAGGATGGGATTTCAAATCTTGTTAAATTGGAAAGTGTTTTAATGGGATTTTAGCATATATTTTGCATGGGTCTTTAAATATTTCTTAATTTGGAAAGTGATTTAAGGGGATTTTAGCATGTATTTTGCATGGGATTTTAGCTATTTGGGAAGGCTTGGGCGTGTAGATGGTGTCTTGGGCGTGTGGATGGTGGATTTCATGGGCCTTGGGCGTGTGCATGGATTGTATGGGCTTTCATTGGTTGCAGGGGTTTTTGGGCCGAGGCTAAGGTTTGAAACAGAAATTGATTGAGCGAATCTGAGGCTGGCAAGTGAGTTTGAATCCGAAAAGGTGCTAATTTTGGAGGTTTACTTTTCTTTCGGTATTCGTTTCCCGCAACTTTCATACCTTTTCAAGTAATGCCTCCATACGAGGCTCGTCATCGGGCTTATGTAAAAAATACAGTGTTGACAACAACCTCACCCTAAACCTAAACCTAACATTGTCCCTAATGTATTACAAAACAAAAGAAAGATAAAGGAACAATGTTACCGTGATTGTTTAATCCTCAGTTTCCTCATCCTCCTCATTGATGTCGCCTATATAGGGTGGAAACTGATCATCACCCAATCCTTGATGATGTGCCATTCGCTGAAGCAGTTGAGAGATGTAGTCGACCTAAGATTCCAATCCATCTACTCATTGTGATACGGAGCGAGATCGCGATGATCTTGGCGCTGGTTGAGGTTGTTGTGGTGGTACATGTGTTGATGAAGATGACCCAGGATGAGCATGCCTCTCTACTTGGAGTTGATGGATAATGCGAGCTGTCAATGCAGTAGTGGGCTGCATCATCTCTTCTATAGGGTCTATGGGCACCTTGGCCAGCGTGCATAGGTTTATAATTAAGCTGCAGTATAGCAGGCCAGTTTATGTTGAACGTGCTGCCCAAGTTATGTTGGTCGATATCAGCCCACCGACATGAATGGTATATCCTTCCATCAGATAGTATGACAGGATCATCCATTCTTTAGTGAAATTTGTAATATGGGTTCCTGGCAGTAATGTTCGGGTAAGGAAATGAAACAAAACCTTGGCGTCTAGCTTAAGATACCTCGAACTCATCTTTAAATATTCCTCCATGCTACTCGTTTTGCATGCAGCATTGGGGATGCACAGTGTTTTTTATAAGATGAGTCATGTCTAAATTCTCTCTAACTGCCATATATTCATCTTCCTCCAAATCCAACAACCTATAATACCTATTGATAGTGGTCCTATCGAACGTCACTGGTTGATCTCGTACTAACACCTGGTACGCCTGATGCTCGTAAGCATTGGCATAAAACTCATTGGACGATTGGTACACAGGCAGGGTGAGGCTGCTAGTAAAGCTTATGCCAGTGCCTTGTGGCGATGATTCTACTAATCTGAGGGAACGTGTCCGGGGTTAATCTCAAACCCCTCTATTTTATCGAGACTTTTTGTCATATCCCTTTTCATATCGTCGTTCAGCGGCTGCCGATATAAACTTTGTTGCATCGAAACTCGATCCGACTTCCGACGAGGTTCTCTTTCTTTTATCGGCCAATTTTAATTTAAAATTTTTACAAAAATTCCGACAGAACCTCCCATGATTTATAAGAATTTCCCAATTTCAACCTAACACTAACACTTCACATTTTTTTTCACAACCACAAAAACTTCGCCCCCAATTTCTATGAATTTAATAATAACAAAAGTCACAAACACTCATAACAACAAATAAAAAGGCACTGCTTTTTTTTCGGAAATCTAAAAAATTAAAAAAAAAAATTGGAGATCAATGGAAAAAGTACCCAAATAGCGAGCTCGAGCCTCAAATCCGAGTGGTTCACGCACAAATGGAGGATGGGTGAGTGATTTGGTGGTAGATTTAAGTATTTGGTTGAGATAGAAAAACAAGGAAAAGTGAGAGAAAACGAGTGAGAAAGAGAGAAAAATGAAGTGGAAATGGAGAAAATGAAGTTTAATGTGTTTGATTGAGGGATTTGAGGGTGAAATCTAATGTTGGTTGAAGAAAAATGAAGGAAAAAAATGAAGAAGTCGATAGATAAAATGAGGATGAAAGTGAAGAAATGAATGGCAGCCACTAGATTTAGAGTTGATATCGTGTTCGTGTCGCGACGGGCAGTGCTTCTGTGTTGCGACGCGACGCCCTAAGTTGAGGGTTCACGTGTTTATGTTACTGTGTCACATCACATAGGGTTTTACGTGTCGTGACCCGGGTTTTTTTTTTTTTTGTAAAATATGAACCTTTAAAACATATCCATTTAGATGCGTCTCAAGAATTGATTCCTTACTCTGCTATCTCTGATGAATTGAATTTTTAATCTGCGCTATTTTGTCAAACTTTATTCGATGATAACCCCATTTTCATTTGTTTGCTTTCCTTTAAATGCTCCATCTATGTTTTTCCCTGGAAAAATAACTCACATAATTAAAAAATTCTACAACATGTGTGCACAAAATATAAAAATTTAAATTTAAATGAAAATAAAAATTTTGCATGTGTTGCCTCCCTACTAGCGCTAAATTTATCATCTTTAGCCAGACGTGACTGAAGTCCATCCGTCAATGAGGTTTCAGTGTGGTATTTGACTTTCGGTTAAAGATAATCCCATGAGCGTTGCTTTTGAAGGGTCTCTTCCAACAGTAAAGTGGCAAAAAGAATTTCGTCTCATTCAGTACTTGTGCCACCTTTTTAAACTTTTTCGCTCAAGTGGTTCCTGAAAATAAAGAAAGAAAAAGAGGAGGTCTCTTATGGTGCTTGACTTTGAATGTGAGTTCCATTTTGTCAAGCTTCTGGGCTATGTCTTTGATTTATACTCCCCAATACAGTGATGTTTCTCCTGAATGCATGAGATCTTCAATATGTCAGACATTTTCTTCTCTATTTGTTCTTCTTCTTGCTCCACCTTTTTATGACAGATGTACTCCAGAATTTTATTGTTCAGCTCATCATCTATCATCTGTGAAATGCATGCTCTATATGTGTCAACCTGAGGATGTAAAGATATGTCTGATTGTAGGTCTTTATACTCTGTGGTTGGTATGAACTACTAGGGTATATCTTCTACAAACATATGTGCAATGCATGCTCCAAGATCTTCATTTTAAGGATGCAGAGTTTCATCCTCACTTGTTGGTGTAGTTGGTACAGACAGCTCTACTACTTATTCCTCCTCAAAGTCCGATGAATAATCAAGATCAAATTGAGATTCTACCTGTTCCGGCCCTTGAACTGATACATCTACCTTAGCCTTCTCACCTGTTAAGGTGTCATCTTGAAACTCTTGGTATACGAAGGCCTCATCAGTGTTATTTGAATTTTCTTCGTGAGGTAAGGAGTTATGGTTGTTGATTATTTGTCTCAACACATTTACCAGCCTCTGTAAGGTTTTTATTTGACTCAGAAATGTTGCATCAATTTAGCTTCCCATTTCTCGAGCCTGTTCATCAACTGTTTTCCCACTGATGGTTCTCGTCCTTGAAGATCGTAGGTTGATGGTTGATAAGATGGAAAATGTGGTTCAGTGAAACATGCTGGTTCATTATATGAAGGTCTCTGATAGTTCTACTTGACGACAAGCCTCAGAAAGCCGGACTGATGCTCCCTGATTTGGGGTGTATCTTGACCTCTCAAAGCTCATAATGCTTCCATCGCCCAGGAATGTTCCATTTCAACCACCTGAAAATAAAGAAAGAAATAAAAAAATTATAGAAAAAAATAAAGAAAATCATATACAAGTAAATTAAATAGCTTCAAAATTAATAACGTAAGAAAAATAAGTCCCCGGCAACGGCGCCAAAACTTGATCGGTGAAATCACACACGTAACGCAAGCACACATATCGCTCAAGTAGTATAAAAATATCGATCCCACAAGGACTTAATTTCTATTATTGTTATTAATTATTGATAATACTTACTTACAGTTATCTAATTAGGACGAGAAGTGAATGATTGGTTGATTTGTTTGGTTGAATGTGGATTTGCTGAATAAATAAATAAATAAATACATAAAAGAAAATACTAAGGAAAATAAACAAAAGACATAAATATCTAAGGTTGTGATTCCACACAATATTATTCTAATGATGAATTGAGTCTCTTATATATGTGTAATAAATTAGTTTGATAACCTGGAACACGAAAATATGCAAAAGCCTCTTCCGATGGTCAGATACAAACACCAAGAATAACCCAATTAATCATATGTCTATGTTAACCAAATTACATGAATTCATTAATTTCAAGTTCCAATTGTGACTACCCCCGCCCGACGGGTATATGTCTATCCTGGAAGGAAATCTATCTAAGGGTCACCATGCCCTAAAGTGAGATCGTGAGCTATTGAATCTAAGGCTGAAACCTAAAATGTCTTTTCCATGTTCATTTTAAGTTTACCACATCAATCTTATTAGTGATTAAGCAATAAGAAGCATTAAGATTAAGATTCAATAAACAAACTAAAATATTAAACACAATAATTAAATCAATTATTAAACATGTAAATATAGTGCTTCATCACTTCTGTATAATAAAAATAACATGTTGGGGTTTGGAGATCCACCTTTACTATTTCTAATTTAGAAATCTCCCTTATTATAATATATAAATTTGCATGTCATTACCAACCGACCATATAGGCGGTATCCTGATTAAGTCAAGTTATAATTAATTCCAACCGAGCATAAAGGCGGTATCCAATTTAGTCAGGTTAAAATCAATTTAATTAAGTCCAACCGACCATAAAGGCGGTATCCAATTAAGTCAGGTTTTATGATAATTCATATATTATAATTTAAGAGATATTAATCTAAATTATAATAATAAAAGCTTCACCTTTTCCCCAGCAGAAATTTAACTACAAAGCATAAAATAAATAAATTATTATTACTATTACAAAAAATAAAAATGCATAATTAAAATACTGAATAAAACTAAACAAACAAGATTAATCCTTAATCCCATATTAGGAACCTCAAGAAAGTATGAAATTTTGAAATGAATTCGGCCTCAATTTATAGGTAAAATTTGGTCCCCACGCATCGCGACGTGTGAAGGTGCGTGCGTCACGACGTGCCATTGATCTTCGACACGTGTACGCGACTTTGATGAGATGATAACACGGGGTACGCGGCTATCGGTAGACTAAATTATTGGCTCGGCGTCGCGACATGTGAAGTTGTGCGCGTCGCGACACTGACGTCATGCTGACGCAAGCAATGATGCATGTGTAGGAAACGCTTTCCTCACGTAGTGAAAAAGGTTTAGGCACACGGATATGACTTGAAAATTTTTTCTGCCCTTCTCATTTGAATGTCGAATGCTACTGCCACAACCACTGAAATTATGCTTCAGTTTTAGATAAAACTTCAGCCCCGAAACAGCCCCACAACAGTCCCCAAACAGCCGGACATAAACTGGACTGTTTTGGACTCAATTCACGCCCAACGCACTGCAGAAACAGCCCTTGAAATGCATGGACAGTGGCTGTGTTTTGATGATTTTTCACATGAAAATAGCCCCAACACAGCCCCAAAATATCACAAAATGTTTCCCAAAAATTCTGGATTAAAACGAAACCAAACCGAGTTCCGTTTCACCAACAAAAGGGCGGCAATGATCAAAAACAATGCTCACTGCCGTGTACAATAAGAAAGAGATGAAGAGGATGATTTGTTCGACACCACAAAGTCTTTCGAACTATATCTCGTTACCAACGGAAACTTGTTTGGGCAAGACTCACAAAATCAATCCCTAAATGATTTAGAGATAAAAGTCACACAACAACTTTTGTTCTTTAGATTATTTGTTTTCTTCTTTATCTTTTGTTTTTTTTATTTCTCAAATTTTGAGAGAATTTGAGAAGAAGATGAAAGGTGGCTAGGGTTAGAATGAGATCCTTAAGCAAAAAGAAAAGATAAAATGCTTTTTATACTTAGGGTTATTTGTTTCCAAAACAAACAAAACCTTTCTCATTTCCACCATACATATATTCGGCAAATGCATATATTTTTCTTTAATTTTGTAACAATTGTATTAACTTTCAATAAAGGCAATATATGTTACAAAAATAAAAAGTTAATACCTTATTAAAAGGTTTAACTTCCAAAATAATGCCAAGGATTTCCAAAACCCAAAAATTGGAATTCCTAATTTAATCTTACATTTAACAAATTTGGAATTCCTAATTTGACCTTACATTAAATTATATCTTATATAATTTAATACATTTATTTAAATATCATATATTTAATAAAACCGTATATTAACTTTTAATATAATGTTTTGAGTGTGACAAAATAATATTATTAATCATATTAATAATATTTATACCTTTATGAGTATATAATTGGACTATCCAATTATACTAAATCTGCTATAGTAAATCGAGCTAGCACGGGGACGAAATGGACCTACGGTTCCGAGCTCTAACAATCTCGAAATATTAATTAAGCTCTTAATTAAATATTTCAAATTATTAACTCCGGGTTATTCCACTAAAATCCCGAAGTTGCACTCTCGTTCCCGCAGATGATATATTTAGCTGAACAAAGTCGATGTCCATCGATATAGTCACTACATATTGATTAACCCTTCATGAGTATCTCGTAATTAGAGTCAGGTCATAATGTCTGTTATACCCCTCTAATTATTTTTACCTTAAGTACCATTAATTCTCTAATGAACGATTTATTCATAACGATTATGAATTTTAATCTTTCTATTCGTAATAGAAAGACTTGAGCGCTCTAACCGTTCATGTACCGAATCAACCCTTAAGAAAGATACTCATCTACTTCTCGCAAGAAGGAGTGAACTCCATATTTATGTAAAACGTTCACAGCTACACAACAGACTATGCCCCCAAAGTACGTAGCTATTAGTAGGGACTACTACACCAACCTCACCTTTGTAAATCAAAGGATATAGCCTAGCATGCAGGAGTTCGTAATACACTTAGGATAAAGATCAATCCATATATGACCATCTAATAGATCGAAATGACTTTCTTTGATTAACATATATTATAAGAATGTCATATCCATCTTGGTCCAGTCCTATATGATCACATCATATAAGGTGCAAGCCATACGACTTTGTCTCCAAAGCAAATAAAAATCTCTATCTCAATAATGATTAAATTACCTTCGATTATGATGTAGTAATTAACTCATAATTATTACTAACTTGATTATCTAATAATCAAGACTTGATTATCTCATAATCAAAGAATTCTAGAAAATATTAAGTTAAACTAATTTAACATAGTTTTAATCTGTGACAATAAATATTATTAATCTCATTAATAATATATAAATATAATGTGGGCATATTATTAGACATTCTACATATATTAGGTTTTCTATAGTTAATCGAGCTAGCACGGGGACCAAATGGTCCTACGGTTCCGAGCTCTAATAATTCCAAAATATTAATTATACTCTTTAATCAAATATTACGAACTGTTAACTCCGCGTTATTCAACTAAAAACTCGAAGTTGAATTCCTATTACCGTAGATGGATAAAATAAACCGAACAACTTTGGTGTCCGTTGATATAGTCATTACATATGGATATAGCCCTTCACGAATATCTCATAAATAGAGCCGGGTCAATAGTACGTTAAACCCCTCTAAATATTTTGACTCTTAAGCACCATGGATTTTATAATGGACAATTATTTCATAACAATTATGAATATAAAACTTTTTATGCGTAAAAGAAATATTGATCGCTCAAATTGTTCAAGTCCCGAATCAACTCTTAAAAAATATATTCTTCTGTTTCTCGTAAGAAGGAGTGAATTCCATATCTATGTAAAATGTTCCCATCTACACACCAAACCATATCCCCAAAATACATAGTTATTGGCCGGGAATGCTGTTAGTTTCTAATTAGGTCCCAAAATCATGAAATCAAGCAAGAAATTCGCATGAATACATAAATGAGTAAGGCGGAATACATACTCACATTGATGGGTTTGATGCTACGAAGAACAAGATGCGTTTTCTACCTCCCTCCAAGCTCGGCAGTGGCTTCTCCATGCAGTGGGGTGCTCGGTTTCACTGGTTTTTGTCCCTCCAAAATTCGGCCATTGATGAACACCATGGAAACTCCAAGCTTCAAGCTCCAAAATTGATTCCAAGCTCATGTGTTAGTTTCCCTATCACCTTTGTATAACCCATTTGTGTGCTAGCACTTCTTTTCTTCCTTGCTTCTCCTTTAAATTCGGTAACAACCAGAAAATTTGAGAGATGAATCGGCTCCAAGCCGTGTGAGGAAGAAGAGAAAAAGAGAGGGAAAATGGTTTCCAAGAAACCGTGAGAGGGGAGAGAGAATGAGTGAAAAAGAAAAAGTGAAAAATATGCTTTTATATTTTCCAAAATAATAAAGCCATATACCACTTTTTCAATTTTCCAAAAATTCAAAAGCAAAAGCATAAATGCTTTTCAACTACTACATCAATCAATCAAATCAAGTGACAACTTGTCACATCACTCAAAGTGACTAATGATTTGACGCTTGATGTGACTTGCGATTTGACGCTCGATTTGACTTGCGTGCCGCACTCGAATTCAAAATGTGAATTCGCTCGCAAATAATCCCAGGCTCGGGTTCATTAATTCAAAATTAACGAATTTTCCGTTGCGTCGTAATTAAATGATTACGCCTAGCAAATCACTATTCACGTCGCTAACGAATTAATTCTAAATTAATTCGTTCGCCCGAATTAAAATCTAATTTTAATTCCGCGTCGTAATCCAATTTCGCATAATATATCGAATATATTATTTTATCGATTAATTCCGAATTAATCGTTCTCTCTCTTTAATTAATATTTTATCCCAGATAAAATATCTCCGTAATTAATCCCAGATTAATTTTCTCTCTCTTCTAATTAATGTCAGATTAATAAAGTGTGAGTCATACATCATCGGTGAATCTTCGAGAAGCGACCCATGAGATCCCCAGATATGTTGGCAGTAAATTCGGTCGTCGGACTATCCGAACACGTAAGTACCTCGTACTACGTTTGTACCAATTTACAAGACAAGGTTGGCTTCTAGCAAAACGCCATGCCTACCCAATTCTCCAGAAATATCCTTATAGGAATATGTGATCTATATCAAGCGTAGTATACCGTAGTATTGCGTATTTTGATCCAGTATCGGATGATCACGTGCAAGGCCTGGGCCTGGAATTGTGTCTGCCCCGTACGAAGCACATATCAGATGTCTGGCAACTAGTCTCTATAATCAAATATACATGACCTTGTCATAATATCCCGATAGCTTGAGCATTTAAGAGAACAAGTTCCGTATCCTATGTGACCATCATCTCCATATGACTGGAGTGATACTTCCATCTTAGCATCACACCCAACACTCTACGATTCTCAATATACCCAGTATTGGCGTACACAGAACCGGTTAAAGCCCTGGACGACCTCCACTAAAGTATATTGATTGTCGTAAGCATTAGCGGTGTAAGTCTCAGGTTAAGACCAAATACACCTACCCTGATTGCAGACTCCCATAGACACATAGTCATGTTAGACATTATGACCCATAGCGTCACTATTTTGTAAATGATATTGTATTATTGTACAAAATTAACTATGTGATAATGAAATTTCCTTTTGCCGTTTTATAAAATTATTTAATAAATTAATGGCAAAAGTCCATATGATTAGTTCCGTATTGAGATGATATGAGACAGTATGAATATAAAAGGTTTAATCATTAAATATCCATAGTCGGAGTATTATCGAGATCGGACATCGATAATGCGGAATAGACTAGTATTGCACTTGTGCGAGTTGTGATGGCACAACGGCATAGTTCTCATATATTTAAGTATTGGATACTTATGCAAGTGCGATAGGAGGTTGTGTTTTACCGATGGTACGGAAAACAGCTTCGCTCTGGACAGACCCCGCGGAATCCCATTGGTAGTATGTCTACGTGTCTATGGGAGGCCGCATCAGGGTAGGTGTATATGGTCTTAACCTGAGACTTGCATCGCTAGTACTTGCGACAATCGGTAAACTTTTTGTGGTGGTTCGGGGCTTTAACCGGTTCTGTGTACGCCTCTTCTGGGTTTATCAAGAATCGTAGTGTACTGGATGTGATGTCAAGATGGAAGTATCACTTCAGACATATGGAGATGATGATCACGCATGATACAGAACTAGTACTCTATAAAAGGTTGCAACCGTCGGGACAATATGACCAGGTCAGGATTGTCCGATTAAAGAGACTAGTTGTTTGATATCCGATATATGTTTCGTACGGGGCAGACACATTTCCAGCCCCAGGCCTAACATGTGATCGTCCGATACTGGATCGATGTACGCGATACTACGGTATACTACGCTTGATAAAGATCTAATATTCCAGTAAGAATATTTCTGGAGAATTGGGTAGGCGTGGCGCTTTGCTAGAAGCCAACCTTGTCTTGTAAATCGGTAAAAACGTAGTACGAGGTACGTACGTGTTTGGATTATCCAACGACCGTATTTACTGCCAACATATCCGGAGATCTCTTGGGTCGCTTCCTGAAGATTCACCTATGATGTTTGATTCGAACTTTATTAATCTTGGATTAATTACGGAGAAACTTTATCTTGGATAAAATGCCTTATTAGGAGAGAGAGAGAGATCGATTAATTTGGAATTAATCGATAAAATAATATATTCGATATATTATTAAACGAAATTAGATTTCGACGCGGAATTAAAATCGGATTTTAATTCGGGCAAACGAATTAATTTGGAATTAATTCGTTAGCGATCTGAATAATAATTCCGCTAGGCGTAATTATTTAATTCTCGTCGCGACGGAAATTCATTAATTCGGAATTAACGAATTTGGGCCCGAAAGTGTTTGCGGACACATTCGTATTTTGAAACGGGTGGAATCCGCAAATCACATCGCGATATCTCATTACTTGACACGAATAGATGATGGATGTATCTAGTCACCTTTATGGGATGATACATTGTCTCTATTCTCAATGTGAGATAATGATGGCATATGATGAATTTTCCTTTGGAGGGAAAACCTTTCACGGTTTTTGAAGGGTTTTTTAATTAAAAATTCATTTTGGTATTTGATATCTTATCATTGCATTTCATTTGGTCTCTCACGGTTTTGGAAACAAAAGGAGAAAGAAAATTGAAAAGTCTAACACTCCCTCTTCCTCTTTTGTTCACGCACGTGAGCTTCAAACCAAAGGCAGAAAAATCATTTTCATTTCTCCATTTTGCTAGCACATTGAAGGATCAAAAGAGGTGATAGGGAAACAACCTTGGAGCTTGGAACACTTGAAGACTTGAAGCTTCTCTTCCTCTTCATCTTGGCCGAAACTTCCACCTTGAAGACTCAAGGATTGTCTTCACCATTTTCGTCACAAAGCTTAGTAAGTATGATTCCGCCATGTTTCTAGCTTTGCATGTATGTTATTTGTATTTCTATGGCTTAATCTTTCTTTGGGACTAATTATAGAAACCAACAATGGTATCAGAGCCATGTTTAAGCATGAAATACATTAGGGTTAATTTGGGGAAAATTGATTGAAGCATGTTCTTGTTAAATTGGATGCTAAAGTATGCTTATATGTATGTTATATGATATATACATGATCAATTTTAAGAAAAATGCATTGGATGATTTTTCCCCAAAGTGGTTGTCTTGGCCGAATGTGGAGTTGCTTCCATTGGTTTGGAATTTTTCATGCACAAGTTTATTTGATGACTTAAGCATGATTATATGTATGATATATGATATAATACATGATCAATTTTGAGAAAAATGCATTGGATGATTTTTCCCCAAAATGTTGCTTTGGCCGAATGTGAGGTACTTCCACTAAGTTGAATTTTTTGCATGCACAAGTTCATTAGATGATTTGAGTATGCTTAAATGTTTGTAATATGATATTATACATGATCAATTTTGAGAAAAATGCATTGGATATTTTTTTCCCCAAAATTGATGCCTTGGCCGAATGTGTAGGTCATTTTACTGGTTTGGTATTTTGCATGCACAAGTTCATTAGATGATTTGAGTATGCTTAAATGTATGTAATATGATGTATTACATGATCAATTTTGAGAAAAATGCATTGGATGAATTTTTAACCAAAATTGTTGATTGACCGAAAATGCAGATCCTTTTACTTAATTGGATTTTTTGCTTTCAAGTTCATTAGATGACTTAAAATCAATACGGGATATAGATTAGTGATTCAATTGGATTGAAAAACAAATCGAACCGCAAAAATCCCTCTTGGCCGAATACAACATGACATGTTAAAGGACTTGATTTTTTTTTGTTCAAATAAATGTTAGACAAGTGTTTTGAACAATTGATGATTAATAAATTAAATTGGTGTTTTTTGAAATATTTGGTTTAATGAATTAATCATGCAATTACACTTTAATTAATTGAATTTTAAAATTTGGAATATTAAAATTTAATTAATGGGCTTTTATGTTTAATTGGGCCTTATGGGCTTGAAATTGATTTTATGGCACTTAAGGGTGATTCCTTATTTGGGCTTGGTAATGGGTTTGACCCACATTGACCAAAGCCCAAGCCTTCATAAATCAATTGAAAGCCCATCGGACTTTAATTAAACACACATTGGATGTTAGTTGGGCTTGGAGACCCAATTTGATAAGATTTAGAATTTAATCTTTAAAAGCACATTAAAAGTGTAAACATTTAATTTGGAATTAAATAAATTGAATTAATATTGAATGCGACTTAAATTGGATTTAACGGGTAGTTCGATATAATTCATGAATTCGTACCTTATGTACTTATTCTCAAACGAGTTGGACTCGCGCAAAATCAAACCGTTGATTGAACATTGGATGATCACTTAAACAAAGACTAATTAATTGGATTAGATTGGTTGTATAGCATGTCTTGAATGAATATACATGTATGTGATGAATGAATAGTGTATAGCGGATGGATAATTAGAAGGGAAAGGGTAATTTTAGAATTTATTGTAAATTTAGAATTTATAAATTGGACCTGCGTGTCCAGCCTTATCTCTTTTATCTCTTTGTATTCTCTTCTCACCTAATTCCCCTCAATGTATATGCGGTTTCTCTTATTGTATTATGTAATTGGGTAGAAGTAGAATATTGCTAGCGGGGAGTGGAAAGGGAGGATGATGGGATAGGAAAACAAGTTGTTTTTATATCCATCCGTATATCACTATTAATTTACTTTATGCACTTTATGATGTTTTAGAAGCATGCTTAAAGGTGTATGATGATGAGACCTAACAAAGATAATAAATTGGTTTCCAATTACGCAAAAATCCCTCAATTTATATTAAGCAATTATCCTTCCATTGAATGATTCTTGTTCAAGATCCAAAATTGGCATTGGTTTGTTGGCCAAAGTCAAGACCTTTGTCAATTGAGGATGTACTTGAATCATGAGAGTTTTGTTCCACATCGGTGTCTTGTCCAAGTTGTGATTTGTTGGCCAAAGTCAAGATCACTTCTTGTCCAACGACATTGATTACGAAACTTTCCTTGTCAATGGGTCCCGCTTAACCGGAATCATTAGGTTTATTGTGCCAAAGCCAAGGCCTAGATGGTTCGGAGGATATGCTTACGAAAATGTATTAGATACATTGGCATAAGTAAATATACATATGTTTTGGACTTGGATGTCCACCTAACCGGATCTAGGAATTGGATGGGATCCAATTGATCTTTGAGATCTACCTAGTTAAATAGCATACAGCTTGTTGGCCAAAGTCAAGGTTGTGTGTTATTTAACGGGATCCTAGCCCACTAGGAAATAGGATTTCCCGAGTTCTCAACAGAGGGTTAGAGACTTGATAAAAATAGTGGGAGGCTAGTATTGAATTTGCAATTTCATTCAGATACTTAGCCTTACGCGTCTTTCAAAATTATTTCGTTTAATTAATTAAAATAGTTGGACTAATTCATTGTTATTTTTTCTTGTAACAGTTTGACTGTACCCATTTTATCGTTAACTAGATAGTTGGACTATCGTAGTTGAGATGGCAAGCAAGGTAAATGTCCGAGACATCATCATGGGTGACAATGTCTTTAAGGGCACAAACTTCGCTGATTGGGAAATGAACCTGAGGATAGTCCTTGGGGCTGAGAGGATGATGTACACTGTACAAACACCTCTCCCGCCTAAGCCCACTGACCCACTTGAGCTGGAGTTATGGAAAACTCACAGCAATGATTGTGACATAGCTCAGGCTATTATGTTAGCTTCGATGACTCAGCACTTTCGTCGCCAGAATAGGGACTTGGATCCTTATAGTATGATGGCTAGACTGCGAGATCTCCACCGCTCCAACAAGCGGATGGAAAGGTACGAGTTGGTGAAGAAACTCTTCCGCGCCCGAATGACTGAAGGCGCATCAGTTGAGGCCCACGGGGCTCAAATGATCGCCGATATTGATGAGTTGGCCAATATGGGAATAGTCTTGGAGGCTGAGCTGACCATAGATTTGATCTTACA
>SKCR01053108.1:0-30588 GCA_019454045.1 Zanthoxylum bungeanum | reverse complement strand
TTGAGTTTGTGTGGGTCATTTGTGAAATTTAATGAGTTTAGAAGGTTTTGGTTGATGATTTGGTGATTGGATGGTGGGATTTTAGTGGAAGATTAAGAGGAAATGGCGAAATGTTGAAGAAGGAGAGTGAGATCTGTGCGTGGTGGCTGTTGGTTTTTGACCTGTTACCGAACGCGCGTCGCAACGCCAAATTGCTTCTTGCGTCGCGACACTCAATTTTTTGGGTTAGGGTTTGTGTTTTGAGGCTTCGGTGTCATGACACGTAGGGTTTTCGTGTCGCGATGCAAGATTTTTTGTGTGTTTCAAAATCAAGTCCTTCGACGAATAAATCCACTGAGATGCGTCTCAAGAGCTGACTCCTTACTCGGCCGTATTTACTGGATTAAATTTATATCCTCGCGATTATGTCAAATTTATTTTGTTGAAAATCCCGCTTTATTTTTCTCTGTAAAAATAACACAAAATTAAAAATTCTACAACATGTATACAAAAAATATGAAAATAGAAATTAAAACAAATTGCATGGGCTGCCTCCCTATTAGCGCTAAATTTTTCATCTTCAGCCAGACGTGACTGAAATTCATATGTCAATGAGGTTTCAGCGTGGTTTTGGATGTCCGATTAAAGACAATCCCATGAGCGTTGCTTTTGAAGGGTCTCTTCCAACGGTAAAGTGGCAAAAAGTATTTTGTCCCATTCAGTGCTTGTGCCACCTTTTTAACATTTGTTGCTCCAGTGGTTCCTGAAAATAAAAAAAGAAATTCAGGAGGTCTCGTATAGTGCTTGACTTGAAATGGAAGTTCCATTTTGTCAAGCTTCTGGGTGATATCCTTGATAAGTACTACCCAAAAAAGTGATGTTTCGCCTGAATGCTCTAGATCTTCAATAAGATCAGACATTTGCTCTTCCATTTGCTTTGTTTTTTGCTCCACCTTTTCTTCACATATGTATTTTAGGATTTCCTTGTTTAGTTCTCCATCTGTCATCTGTGAAATGCATGCTCCATAAGTGTCACCTTGAGGATGTAAAGAAATGTCAGATTTTAGGTCTTCATCCTCTGATATGACTGGCTCAGGTAGCTCGTCTTCAAACATTAGTGCAAAGCATTCTCCAAGATCATAATTTTGAGGATGGAAAGTTTCATCCTCCCTTGTTGGTGCAATTGGTACAAATAGCTCATCTTCTTCATCCTCGTCAGAGTCAGAATAATAAAAATCAAACCGAGATTCTGTTGGTTTGGGCTCTAGAACTGATACCTCAGATTCCTGATTCTGCTCAGCCTCCCCATCTACTAAAGTGTCATTGTGAAATGCTTGGTACTCAAAGGCTTCATCAGTGTCATCTGAAAATGCTCATTGAGGTATGTAGCTCTGATTTTCTATTAATTGTCTCGTTTGTTCTGTCAGTCTCTGAATGGATGCTGATTGTCTCTGAATACTTTCGAATTGATTTTGGACTGATTCAAGCATTGTATCAAACTTTTCATCTTGTTTCTCGAACCAATCTTTGAGCATGTCAACCATCTGATCTTCCTCTCATGATTATGGTTCTTGATGAAAATCGTAGATGGATGGTGGATAAGATGGAAAGTATGATGGTTCTTCTTACCTTGAATGATTCCAATAATTCTGTCACTCTGAAAGGTGTATACATTGATTGCTCGGGTGGTTACCATCACATATCACACATCTCCCCATTTCTTTCTGATGAGCAAATGTATTATTGCTTGATTCTGACATCCAGTGATAGTTGTTGGGCTGGACAACAGGCCTCAGAAAAATGGATTGTTGCTCCCAAATTTGGGGTGTATCTTCTAGTAAAGCTCGTGATCTCTCAACCTCCAAATAATGTTCCATTTTTCAACCACCTGAAAACAAAAGAAAGAAATAAAAATTACAGATAAAAATAAAGAAAATTAGATACAAGTAAATTAGATTACTTCAAAATTAATAACTCAAGAAAAATAAGTCCCCGGCAACGGCGCCAAAACTTGACCGGCGTAAACACACACGTATAACGCAAGCGCATGTATCGTTCAAGTAGTATAAAAATATCGATCCCATGAGGACTTAATTCCTACTATTGTTATTAATTATTGATACTATTTATTTACAGGTATCTAATTATGGGGATAAGGAATTGATTGCTTTTGGTTGGTTGAATGTGGATTTGCTAATTAAAATAAAAACAGACTCAAAATAAAATACTAAGGAAAATAAAAGAAAAGACTCAAACATCTAGGGTTGTGACTCCACACAATATTATTATAAAGATGAATTGATTCTCTTATATATGTGTAATAAATTAGTTTGCTAACTTGGAACACGCAGATATGCAAAAGCCTCTGTCAATGGTCAGATGCATATACCCAATATAACCCAATTGAACCATATGTCTATGTCAACCAAATTACCTGGATTCATTAGGGTCAAGTTCCAATTGTGGCTACCCCCCCCCCTGACAGGTATATGTCTATCCTGTAAGGAAATCTATTAAAGGATTATCTATCCTCAATGAAGATCGTGGGCTATTGAATGTAAGGCTGAAACTTAAAATTCATATGTCTAGTTCATTTTAAGTTTACCAAATCAATCTTAATAATGACCAATTAACAAGAAGCATTAAGCTTAAAACTCAATAAACAAACTAAAGAATTGCCCATAAATAAAAAATCAATTATTAATTGTGTGGATATTGTGTTTCATCACTTCCCTAGAATTAAAATAAAATACTGGGGATTAGAGGATCCACATTTAATATTTTTTATCTAGGAATCTCACATATTATAAAATATAAATTATTTTTTATTCTGCTTTCTCAGGAAATAATAATGTTAAACATTTAAAACCAGCCATATAGGCGGTAATCCATTTAGTCCAATTACACACCAGCCATATCGGCGGTAATTATCTGTCACATAAAGACCAGCCATATAGGCGGTAAAATAATTTATATTTAGACCGACCATATAGGCGATAATAAAGTCTGACATTAATTAATCCGGTTAAATTATAATTTATAAATTATAATTAAGTGAGATTTAGAAAGATAATTATATTAAATGTTTCTCCTTTTATCCCAGCGGAAATTTAACTACAAAACATAAAGAAAATAAAAAAAAATAAAAACTGAAATTAAAATTAAAAATAAAAATTCATAAATTAATTAATTACAAAAATAAATGCAATCCTTAAAAAAAGGGAAAAAAAATCTCAAGGAAAGCACACCAAATGAGGTGCAAATGAGCTCAATTTATAGGCAAAAATTCGGGCCGGCGTCGCGACGCCAAAATCCTTCTTGCGTCGCGACTTTGGCTTGTGTTGACTCGGTCAAACACGGTTTGACTTAGACTGTTGACGCGGATTTCGTCGGCCCAATAGAATTGCGACACGTGGCACGCGGTAAGATTCAGTCCAATGACATCTTGACACGTGGCAACATGTGATTCACGGATGATCCGGTCCAATCAGAAGGTGACATGTGTCATGCGAAGTGTCGTCGCCATAGGATCGTGACACGTGTCACGACGCATTTTAGCAGATCTTCTGTGATGATGACACGTTGTACAACGCACGTTAGCAAGTCAATTTTCTCAAATTTTGACACGTGGACCCGGCGCAAGTTAGCATGGTTCGGCGCATGTTAGGCGTCGCGACGCAGGCAGTTTGCGCGTTTTGACGCGGCCAAATACAAAAATGCCATTGTTCATCTCTTTTCACTGTTTTGGCCCCAAATTGCTTCCAATGCTTCCAAAACTTTATTTATCTACAAAATAACAATAAAACACATCAAAACGTTCACAAAAACCAAGAAACTATACAAAATATTAAGTCAAATGAGTGGAAATAAGTGATATAAATACCACTCATCAGATGTGAAGATACCACCTGGTACTCAACTGGGAGAAATTCCATTTCATGGTGTAGGAAGGCATTGTCCTGGGATATCGAATCTCACGGAAAGGAATTGAGGTAGATAAAGCAAAAATCATGACAATAGAGAAATTACATCCACCATCATCTGTCAAAGGGATTCAAATTTTTCTCGGGCATGCTGGATTTTACAGGAGATTATCAAAGACTTCTCCAATATTGCTAAACCTCTATGCAATCTGCTGGAGAAAGACATGCCTTTCAACTTCACCAAAGAATGCCATCATGCTTTTGAGATCTTAAAACAGAAGTCGTCTCTGCCCCCATCATAGTAGTACCAGACTTGACGCTTCAATTTGAAGTGATGTGCGATGCTAGTGATTTTGCTGTAGGTGCAGTTTTGGGACAACGCAAGGCGAAAATTTTTCACACTATTTACTACACCAGCAAAACTTTGAATGAAGCACAACTCAACTACACAACAACTGAAAAGGAGTCACTCGCAGTTGTGTTTCTTTTTGATAAATTCTGCTCCTATTTGTTGGGTCCCAAGGTGTTGGTCTTCACAGATCATTCAACAATCAAACACCTGATCGCGAAGAAAGATACTAAGCCCAGATTGATCTGTTGGATACTTCTACTGCAAGACTTTGACGTGGAGATTCGAGACAGGAAGAGGATAAAAAATCAAGTGGAAGATCACTTATCGAGGCTTGAAAATGGAGAAACAACTAGCAATGAACTGACAATCAAAGAAAATTTCCAAATGAACAGTTATTTTCCATCTAGCAGAAGGAAGTCCTCTGGTATGCTGACTATGTAAACTACATAGTATCGGTGAAATGGCCGTTGGAATAGACACATTAGCAACGAAAGTAATTCTTCAAAAAAATCAAGCACTATGTTTGGGATGAGCCGTACCTATTCAAACGTTGTGTTGATCAGGTATTGGGGCATTGTGTACCAGATGAGGAGGTTAATAGTGTCTTGCAGTATTGTCATTCATCATCATACGACAGACACTTCAACGGAGATAAAACTGCAGCCAAATTCCTACAATCAGGTTTGTTCTGGCCCACTTTGTTTAAAGATGCTTACTTATTCATTCTTCAATGTGATAGGTGCCAGAGAACGAGAAATATTTCGAGGAGAAATGAATGACCTCTTCAAAGCATTCTCGAAATGGAGATATTTGATGTATGGGAGACTGATTTTATGGGACCCTTTGTTCCATCATATAGAAACATGTACATTCTGGTTGTGGTAGACTACATCTCCAAATGGGTTGAAGCAACAACACTACCATCAAATGACTCAAAAGTGGTGTTAAAAATCCTTACAAAGAATATTTTCACTCGTTTCGAAACACCTCGGGCAATTATCAGTGATGGTGGTACACACTTCTACAATAGATACTTCGATGCACTCCTATCCAAATACGAAGTTACTCATAAATTTGCCACTACTTACCATCTGCAGTCAAGTGGGCAGGTTGAAGTTTCAAACATATAGATTAAAATAATCTATGAGAGAATTTTTGGATCAACAAGGAGGGACTGGTCTACAAAATTGGATGACGCATTATGGGCCTACCAGATAGCTTATAAGATACCCATTGGTATGTCCCCATACCGAATGGTGTTTGGGAAAGCATGCCATCTACCTGTGGAGCTCGAACATAAATCGTACTGGGCATTGAAGAAGTTAAATCTTGATCTACAAGCAGCAGAAGATAAACGGCTCCACCAACTGAACGAATTGGAGGAATTTCTCCTTGATGCTTATGAGAATGCCAAAATGTTCAAAGAAAAGACCAAAAAATGGTATGATGAAAAAAATAGTACGAAGACAACTGAAACCGGGATAGCAGGTGTTGTTATACAATTCAAGGTTGAAATTATTCCCTTGAAAGCTGAAATCAAGTCGGTCAGGTCCATTTGTGATTACTCTACGGAGTAGTTGAGATATACAACCCCAACTCCAATAACATATTCAAGGTAAACAGCAACATGCCAAGCACTATTTGGGGAGAATCACTTGAGCGACAAAAAAAGAGTCTCACACTTGCAGATCCAGCCTAACATTCGGGCAGTCATGTCTAGCTGACGACGTTAAACTTAGCGCTAGTAGGGAGGCAACCCATGTAATTTGTGTATGTATTGAGATTTGGTGTGTTTTAATTTATTGTGTTTAATTTTTGTAGGAAAAGTCACAGACAAGATGAAAGACGTTCTCGTAAAACTTCACAAGCATTTTCTTTCTCTCCCTCAAAACTCTCTGATGAAATTCTACAAAGCACGCATTGAAAGAATGAGACTTCTGATGATCAAATATATTCCTAATGACATTCGTTGGATAATTGAAGCACGAGTCTGATTGGCAGATGAGTCATCTGACTCTTTTATTTCATTTCTGACTGGTTTAGGAAGAAGCACCTATGCAACGAAAAGAAGAGCTAAAAGATTAGGTGTTTGCTTTAAATATGCACGCTGTACATGTAATACTCATTGTCATTCTTTAGGAATGGTGTCTGATAACCACGAAGATAAAATAAAATTCATTAGGGATGACATGAGTAAGGAGTCTTTAGATGACATATCATTAACTCTTGAGACGCATCCCTGTGGATATATGTATCACGCAAATCACATTTTATATACACAATTTCGAAAAGAAAGACAACGATTAAGTCTCAGGAATCTGACTTTAAAAGACCATGTTTGCCAATTTGTAAGAAAATTGGATGGGTAGCTTGTCCATGACACATAAATGTCATTCAAGTCGTTACTTCTGTACATATTATTATTTCTTTTTCTTTAACTTATAATTGTGATTTGTTTTGTTGTATTCTTTTATTTTCGCCGACAAGATCCAGACTTTTTAACTTTCACAATTTATTTTACTGTTTAGCTAATAATTGCCATTTGACAGGTATTAGTGCTATTATTACTCACCTTTTTTCAGGATCTATAAATTCAGCTCGTCATTGCACTCTTGTAGACATTCAGATTTGAGAAAGTAATATTTATAAAAAATGGAAGCAACTTGAAGAAGACGAGTTGTTAACATCTGTGTGTTTTACGGTACTAGTGCTAGTTCTAAACCAGAATTCGCTGAAGTAGCACATGAATTAGGTAGAGTCATGACAGAGAGGAATATGAACTTAGTATATGGCGGTGGCAATCTTGGACTAATGTGGTACGTTTCAAGGGCTGTACAGGAAGGATGTAGTCAAGTTTGGGGAATCATCTCAAACCTTTGGCAGAGGCGAATCTTATAGGATAATCAAACAGAGATGAATGCATCGTGAGAGGTATGTCCGAACGACTTGTTGAAAAAATTAACCATGCTGATGTTTTTATTGCCTTCCCAGGTGGCTTGGGCACGATGGAGGAAATTTTTATAGTGCTATCTTGGGCGAACCTGAACATTTACCAAAAACCAATTGGACTGTTTAACGTTGATGGATTTTTTGACTTTCTTTGTGTGTTTCTTGAAGATGCCAGGAGAAATGGGTTCCTTTCAAAACCTGTAAAAGATATCCCACCAGAACAGCTAATGATTTAATTGACCAATTCTTATCCTTTGAGCCTTAAATTGACCATATCATTTCCAAGATAAACTGGTCTGATAATGATTATGGTAAGAAACATCGGATAAATCTGGATCTTAACCTTTAGTTTCCTTGTAAACGTAGAATTCCACGCGAACCAGGTACTATTTTTTACACTCTTCTTCTTCTTTTTAGACAGTAGGGACAATGTCTCAATTAGGTTTGGGGGAGGGGAATAGTTGACTAGTATCTTGTTTTTATTTTTATCATTTATTTTTCGTTATGTTGTTTTTGCTTGGTTTTTAGTCAAAAATTCAAAAAGAAAAAAGAAAACAAAGATTGATTTTTATGTTTTTAACTTGACTAACCAGGTGGAATGGTGTTTGAGATAGTTGTGTAAGAATTTACACTCCTAAGACATATCTCATGTTGGACAATTATGACCCATAACATCATTATTTTGTAAAGAACATGGTGTTCTTGTACAAAGTTAACTATGTGACAAAGGAAATTGCTCTTTTATCATTTGTAATTGGATTACCTGGATATATAAAAGATAAAAGTCCATATGATTAGTATCAGATTAATAAGATATGTGACAGTATTAATCCATGAAGGTTTAATCATTAAATATCCCTAGTCGTAGTATTATCAAGACTGGACATCGATAATGCAGAATAGGCTAGTATTACACTTGTGCGCGTTATGGAAGCTTAACAACATAGTTCTCATATATTTGGGTATTGGATACTCATGCAAGTGTAATAGGAGGTTCTGTTTACTGATGGTACAGAAACAACTTCGCTCTGGATAAACCCCTCAAAATCTCATTGGTAGTATGACTATGTGTCTATGGGAGTCTGAATCAGGGTAGGTGTATTTAGTCTTAACCTGAGACTTGCATCGCTAATACTTACGACAATCAGTATACTTTGGTTTTGGTCGTCCGGGGCTTTAGCAGGTTCTGTGTACGCCTCTTGTGGGTATACTCAGAATTATAGTGTATTGGGTGTGATGTCAAGATGGAAGTATCACTTCAGTCATATGGAGATGGTGATCACGCAGGGATACAGAACTGGTACTCTAAAGTGTTGCAACCATTGGGGAAGTATGACTAGGTCATGACTTTTCGATTAAAGAGACTAGTTGCTTGTGATCCGATATATGCTTCGTACGAGGCAGACATAACTCCAGCCCTAGGCCAAGCTTGTGACATCTGATACTGGATAGTAATATGTAATATTATGTATATTACGCATGATATAGATTATATATTTCGTAGAAGAATATTTCTGGAGAATTTGGTAGGCACGATGCTTTGCCAGAAGCCAACCATGACTTGTAAATCGGTGAGAACATGGTACTAGGTACGCACATTTTCGGATAGTCCCATGACCGAATCTACTGCCAACATATCCAGGAATCTCTTGGGTCGCATCCCAAACATTCACCGATGACATTTGACTCGAACAGAATTAATCTGGGATTAATTATGATAGAGAAAATTGATCTGGGATTAATTATGGCAGTAATTTATCTGGGATAAAATTCGAATAGAATAGAGAATACGATTGATTTGGAATTAATCGATTAATAATATATTGGATATATTAATTGAAATCGGATTTCAAAGCGGAATCAAAATTGGATCTTAATTCGGGCGAACGAATTAATTTGGAATTAATTCATAAGCGACTTTTGTAATAATTTTACTAGGCATTATTATTTAATTTAATTGGATTTATTTACGTCGCAACGGAAACTTCGTTTAATCAGATTGAACGAATCTGAGCCCGAAGTGTGTAGTCTCATCCAACTTGAATTTTGAATTTAAGTGTGGGACCCACCAACTTACATCACTTGTCATTCAAGTTGATGGAATTGGTTGAGAGTAATTATTGTAACTTACACAACACACTTTGCTTTTTCTTTTTGAAAGATATACACATTTTTGGGAGTGGACTTTTGATAATTTAAGTTTTGAAAACCAAATATCAAAAATTGATCTCTCTCTCTTCATTCTCCTTGGCCGAAATGGCCTTGCTTTTCTTTGGCCGATTGGCCTTGCCTTGGCCGAAATGGCCTTGTCTTGGCCAAATGGCCTTGTTTCACCAAGGCCGAATGGACTCTTTTCTACTGGTCGAATTGTTGCTTCTCTTGGAGGGAAAAATTCTACTTTTTTTTGTTCAAGCTAGCACTTAAAGGAGTCAAAGGAAGGTGATAGGGATACTCACCCTTGAGTTGGAATCAACAAAGAAAGCTTAGAGCTTCACTACATCCATGGAAGTTTTGAAATTCAAAGCCGATTAATGTAAGTTTTTTCCGCAAACTTCTTTATTATTTCACACACGAATCACGGTTAGGGATCCTGTAACATGTTTAGGATGCTAACAATGGTATCAGAGCGAGATCTAAGCATGATTTGATTCTAGGGTTCTTACACTTTAATTTGGGGATTTTATACTTGGAGCTTGATTTTGCCTAAATTGATTGTTTGGTTGAGTTTATATGATGTTGAATTGGATTTGTGCATCATTATATTTGTGTAAAATTGATTAAATTAATTTTCCCTAAAATCTACAACTTGGCTGAATGTAACCCTAGATGTGCTCATGGTGATTTTTGAAATTTGACATATTGGATGTGTTGTTGGCATGATATGTATGATAAATGTTGATTTAATTGGATTGAAATCAAATTGCATGAAAAATTCCTTGCCAATGCTGTGAGCCTAGCATGTTGGAATGGATTGATTAGGTTTTAATTTCTGTTGGACATAAATTAAAATGTTAGGCTTGATTAATTGGATTAAATTGATGTTTTGGAAATATTAGGTTAATTAATTAATTATGGTAATTGCACTTTAATTGAATTAATATGTAATTTGGAATGATGATTAATTTAATTTATTGTATTTGGGCTTAATGGGCTTGGTTGGGCCGATTTTGGTTTTGATCAATTGGGTTGGATCCAATTGGGCATAAAACCATTTCCATAAAGTCCAAAATATGACATTGGGCCTTAAATAATTTAATTGGGACTAAATTGATTTTATGGCATTGGATGATTCCTTAATGGGTCAAGGATTTTGGGTTGGATCCATAATGGCCAAAGCCCACGCCTAAAGAATTAATTGAAAGCCCATTGGACTTTAATTGAATAGTATTGGATACTAATTGGGCTTTTGAGACCAATATAGATTGGATTTGGAATCCAAGTCTAAAATACACTATTAAAAGTGTAATTATTTAATTTGGAATTAAATATGAATTAATATTGAATACAATTTAAATTGGATTTGAAATTGTAGTTCGATATAATTCAAGAATACTTACTTTGACTATTTATTCTTAAACGAGTTGGACTCGCGCAAATCAAATCGTTGTTTGAACATTGGATGGTCATTAATTGAAAGATTAATTAATTGGATTAGATTGATTGAATAACATGCTATGTGTGAATACTTGGATGTATTGTACGAATAATATATATCGGATGGATATTAGAAGGGTGATGGCAATTTTGGAAATTATTGTAATAAATTTAGAATTTATTAAATTGGACCCGCGTGTCCAGTCTATTATCTATATTCTCTTTGTATTTCACTTCTCACCAATTCCCCTCAATGTAAATGAGGTTTCTTATTAGTGTTATGTAATTGGGTAGAAGTTAGTGCTAGCGGGAGAGAGGAAATTGAGAGATTTATTCTAGGAACAAATTGTATTGTATATCCATCCGCATATCATTATTATTTATTTCGCGCCTTATTATGCTTTTAGAATGCATGCTTAAGGGTGTATGATGAGACCTAATCAAAGATAATAAATTGGTTGCCAATTTACGCGAAAAACCCTCATTCAATATTAAGTGTTTTTCCTTCCATTAAGTGGTTCCCTCTCAAGATCCAAGATTGGCATTGGTTTGTTGGCCAAAGTCAAGATCTTTGTCCATCGCGGATGTGTTTGAATCACGTAAGCTTTGTTACATATCGCTTGTCTTGGGCAGTTGTGACTTGTTGGCCAAAGTCAAGGTCACTTCTTGTCCATCGACCTCGATTACGAAGCTTTCCCACTGTCAATGGGTCGCGCTTAACTAGAATCATTAAGCTTGTTGAGCCAAAGCCAAGGCTTAGTTGATTTAGAGGAAAAAGGTTATGAAATATATTGGATATATTTACATATATTGGATATATTTTGGACTTGGAGGTCCACCTACTGGATCTAGGAATTGGATGGGATCCAATTAATCTTAGAGATCTACCTATTTAAGTTTCATACAGCTTGTTGGCCAAAGTCAAGGTTGTGTGTTATTTAACGGGATCCTAGCCCACTGGGAAACTAGGTTTCCCGAGTACTCCACAGAGAGTTAGAGGCTCGCCGAAAATTAGTGGGAGACAAGTATTAAATTTGCAATTTCGTTTAAAAACTTGCCAATACGCGCTCATTTTATTTTTCGTCATTAAAAAAAAATATATAAATATATTAGTTGGACTAATATTCAATTGTTGTTTTTTAATTTAACGATTGGACTGTATTCAAACTACTTCATTTGTAGTTGGTTATATAGTTAGACTATAGTAATCATTACATTTGAGTGTAACCGATCATTTATAGTTGGTTATATAGTTGGACTATAGTAATCATTATATTTGATAGTACCCAAAATCGTTGATTGGATAGTTGGACTATAGCAATCAAGATAACTTGAAAGATTAAGCGACAAAGGACATAATCCTGGGTGAAAATGTCTTTAACGACTTTAATTTTCTAGATTGGGAAATGAATCTCAAGACAGTCCTGAGAGCTGAGAAGTTACTCTATTTGATAGAGAAACATCTAGGGCCTGAGCCCGGATTTGAGAAAATAGTCGAGCATGAGCTTTGGAAGACTCATCGTGATGATAACTTTAGTGCTCAATCTGTTATGCTTGCTGCAATGACTCTTTGATTTTATCGTCAAAACTAAGGATTAGATCATTATACCATGATGTTGAAATTAAAGGATCTTCATAGATCTAGCCTTAGATCTTAGAAGTACGAATTGTAAAAGAAGCTCTTTCACTCGCGTATGTCAGAGGGTACATCTATCGAGCACTAGGTGTCGCATATGATTGCTGACGTCGAACAACTAGGTTAGCTGGGCATTACCTACGAGTCCGAGACTTTCATAGATTTGATCTTACAGTCTCTGCCCGTATGATGAGGCAGGTTCATCTTGAACCAAGAGAAAACTCTTGGAGAGTTAATGGCTATACTCAAGGTGGAAGAGCCAGAGCTTCTAAAAGGGCAAGGCTAAATCGTCACAATCTTCTGGGAAGACAAAGGACATATCATAAGATGTCTGCTTAAGTTATAGCAAACAGGGTCACTGGAAGCGTGACTGCCGTATGGACAAGGCAGATATGAAGGAAGAGAAGACGGACAAGGCTAAGGCTTCAGGTAAGATTGTTATAAATATGTCCACTACCAGTTTTAAAATTTGATTTTGATACTGGATATGGAACATAAATATGTACTGATGTGCAGGATCTGCTGATTAGCATAAGACTGACTTCAGATGAGATCGACCTACAAGTCAAAAATAGGATGATAGTCGTTGTTTTGGATATATGAACCTAAGTTTTGGAACTGCCCTTGGGGTATGTACTTAAATTAGGACTGTTATAATGTACCTAGTTTGACTAAGAACATTATCTCTGTATCTAGTTTAACCCGTTAGGGGTATACCTTTATGTTCCGAAACACCAGGTGTTTTGTCTATAAAGTGATATTGAGATATACACATTAGATTTGAATAACAGTATTTATATTTCGGATATAAATGAATCTCAAAGATATAGCATGACAAACAAAAGGCTCAAACTGAGTAAATCAGATGAGACTTGTTGTGGCATTGTTGTCTGGGACACATTAACAGGACTCGTATATCCACACTTTCGAAGAGTGGATACTAGGACATATTTGATCCTAATTCAAATGATGTCTACGAATCTTGTTTATTAGGCAAAGTCCCTAAAACACCTTTTACATGGTAAAGGTGCACGTGCCACCGATCTTTTAGCCCTCGTTTATAGTGACGTAAGTGGGCCCATGTCTAGCTAGGCTAGAGGTGGATATGAAAACTTCATAACCTTTACGGATGTGACATCGCATTTTGGTTATTTGTATCTTTTGAAACACAAGTCGGAAAATTTTGAGAAATTGAAAGTGTTTCGACACGAAGTAGAAAAATAGACCGGTAAAAGTATTAAAACATTACGGTCGGACCATAGTGTAAAATACTTAAACATATGAGTTTCAAGATTACTTGAAAGAATATGGTATTCTTTCACAGTGGACTCCTCCCGGAACACCTCAGTTGGAAGGTATGTCTGAACGGAGAAACTGAACTTTGTTAGACATAGTGAGGTCAATGATGAGTCGCTCTGAGCTACCAATTTCCTTCTGAGGATACACATTAAATAGTGCAATACTTATTTTGAATAAGGTTTTGTGAAAATCAGTTGGACAGACTCCATATTAGATATGAACAGAAAAGAAACCGGGTTTCTCATTCCCGAAGATTTGGGGATGCTAGGCACGTTAAACGTTTGGATGGTATCGAACTTGAACCCAAATCGGATAAGTGCCTATTTGTAATTGGTTATCCTAGGGAAACCAAAGTATAGTACTTATACAACTCACAAGAGAACAATATAATTGTTGCTCTCCATGCGGTTTTCATAAGAGGAATTCCTATATGCAGTGGTAAGTGGGAGGAAAGTAAAACTCGATGTAAATCGAAGTAATATTGTTCCTGGCATCGACTCCTTTACGGAACATGAATAGTTCATCAAGGATGAAATTGTACCGCAGTCTTCGAATACACAAGAACCGCGTAAGTCAGAGAGAGTCAAAAAACAACCTGGGAAGTATGGGTTTCTGATATGGCCTCACATGGATATCAATCTTATTGAGGATAATAGACCGACTATGTATGAGGGAGTGATACAAGGTATCGACTTCGCATCATGGCAAGAGGCCATGAAGTCCGAAATGGATTTCATGTATACCAACCAAGTTTGGACACTGGTTGATGTACCAGAAGGTATTGTGCCTATTGGTACTAAATAGGTCTTCAAGGAAGACACACATGGATGGCAACGTACAAATGTATAAAACTAGGCTTGTACAGAAAGGGTGTCATCAACGACATAGTATCGATTACGATGAAACTCTTTCACCTGTTGCCATGATTAAATCTATTCGGATAATGCTTGCTATTGCTGCATATTTTGTTTATGAAATATGACAGCTGAACACCAAAACCGCTTTCCTTAATGGAAACCTTTTGGAGGATGTTTGTATGCAACATCCTGACGGTTTTGTTGTGGCAAAACATGCAAACAAGGTTTGCAAGTTAAATCGATCCATTTATGGATTGAAGTAAGCATTGCGTTCTTCGAACCAACGTTTTGATGAGATCATAATGGTATATGATTTAATTCAAAACGAAGATGATTCTTGTGTATATAAGAGGGATAATGGGAGCGCACTGACAATGACTGTCCTATATATTGATGATGTATTGATTCTCGACAATGACATTCCCATACTATAATTGGTGAAAACTTGGCTTTCATTAAAATTCTCCATGGAATACCAGGGAGAAGCATGCTTTATTCTAGGAATAAAGATATAATGGGATAGATCTAGAAAGCTGCTGAAATTCTCCCAAAGCTCGTATATTTTGATATGTACGTGACCTGATGTCTCATATTCTTTGAGCATATGTAGACTCAATCAAGCCAATCCAAGTGATTGTCACTCAATTGATGTAAAGAATATCATTTTGTATCTTGGATGAACTAAGGATGCTTTCTTTGAATATGGGGAAAGGAGAACTTGAGGTGACTAGGTTCACCACTGCAAGTTTCCAAACCGATAAAGATGACTTTGAGTCACAATAAAGGTACATATTTTGTTTGAATAACGGAGCAGTGAGATGGAAATATTCCAAGCAAGACACTGTTACCGATTAAACAATAAAAGTGGAATATTGCTGCAGCTGAGGCAGCAAAGGAAGCATTTTGGATATAATAAAATTCCTAATTGGATTAGGAGTAGTTCTGTTAGCAGCTGAGCTAGGCTACATCATAGGCTAAGGAATCACGATCTCATCAACGATCCAAGTATGTACTTCGACTATTTCGATCATACATCGTGGCGATGTGTTGATCTAATAAATCGCATCAGATGATAACATTGCAAATTTGCTGATGAAACAAATAATCTCGCTAAACTATGCAAGTCGAGGTCATAGCATACGTATAATCCCTCCGTCACAGGCTATCCGTATTATACCTAGGATAGTCAAATTTGTTCGGTATAATACATTTGACTTTTAATTTAAGATCTCTAAATAACACTCAGAACTAATTTCCGAAGTTATACCACAGCCATTGATTTACTAGATCATAAACATATGATGGATGTCTATGCCCTGTACACAGGACTAACGGATCATATCTTGATACGCACAGGATATCATGAGCATCAGTCCACACCCAAAGAACAGACGGAGGTATGATCATGGCTAGATCATTGACGTGACCGCCATCAAAGTGTAGAGGATAGCTCATATATCCACGGTGGTATCTCAAGTCGAAGGACCACTATGCTCGCTCAACTCGAGAAGGTTCCTATTGACGTTGGTGTACCATCTATTAGGAAACCTTCAGTGAGTCGTTCAGTATCTTATCAAATAAACACCTACATGTCTATACGAGTCTCCCAAGACTCATGGTTCACTGGGATAAACCATCGGACCAAGTCACGATATACGGCATGTATTGGTCTTAGCGGATTTTACTAACCGACCCGTGTTAGTAAATTTTGACCAAAAACTTTATTTAAGGATATAAAACTAATAGTGCGCTTCCCAATGTCAATTACAAACTACGTTGTAACTGCGCACTATACTGTAAATCTTAGGGTCTTTGTCTAATATACACGTATCACTGAACCAGATTCAGTTTCGATCTAATCGTAATCAGATATCTAATCGCAATTAGATCGAATAAGTGTATAAAAGATAAGGGTGCTACCACTAAATTAGTAATATTATGGAAAATACAATTGCTTGTATTTATGAATCAGACATAAATACGATCTGGATTGACACTCGGAGCACCAACCCTAAAACTTTCTCCCACTTTCTCTAGTGCCAATCCATGATTTCCTATACACATTTTAATATGTATCGCATACTCATGGCCCTCAAGAGCTCACCAGCACTCAAGAGGTAGTCAACAACAAGTAAGCCTGCTTTAACAAATTGAGTCTGTCCAACAAACCCAACCGTTTTCCTTAACCGCATCATTCATATTTTGCAGAATCCAATTCTACATCAATATGACTCAGTCGCTATATCGGTATTGTGCTATAGCTACTAAGTTGTCTATGTACTTAGAGATCAAATCCAAATACTTTGCAGACAACCGCAAGTACTACACTAATACGAAGACTTCTAATTTATGAGGTCACAACGCAACTTCATAAGTCAATACTTAATAAGTTGCAACTGATTCCACTAGTTAGTAGAATTATCTGTGACACTCTCACTGCATCTTTTCTGACTTTATATGACATAGACTATCTAATGTCATAATTAGGATAAAAACTAATCTAACTTATGGTTGTAGACTAAATTCTCCATGTATGAGAAACTCGTTCTTAATATCTCAAAGATCACAAAGAACATGTTTCTAGATCATCATATGGTCTACAGTAAATCAAAATAACTCGTGATAATTATGATTAAATTGACATCTTTAATCGCATACAATATAGTATTATTATGTCATCATCCTATGGTGCATAAGATTGACTAGACATTCTAATCAATTTCACTTTCGATAAAGGAATCATCTTTTATGATAGAATGAATACTATATATATAAAAGACACGTTAACTATCAAACAGTTATACTAACTGTCATACATATAGTCTTATTATGTCCTTTATTAGATCATATCTAATATGCGACTAATGGGAGTTTTTCACAAGTCTCTCAGTTTTATATCTAATATAAAACTTTATATATCAAATATAAAAGAGACTACTCCCACTGCAAACATGGAGAAAGAAAGAACTTAAGGATATATAATACTAGAAAGAAATTTGTACGCTCCCACTGACCCTACTGACAAATACATATTCTCTATACTTCGATAAAACCAGACAATCTGACTGATATCAAAATTAGAGAACACAATTTTCGGAAAGCTTATCTGAGTCTACAATAGGCTCCATAAGCTAGTATATCAAACTGTGATCTTAGCAGAATACAAATCCAAGGCCATTCTAGAATGAATTTCTTCAATCAAAGAAATCACGACGGATCTCTCATTCGAAGAAATCACTCAAGAACGCCACCTTGGATTCTTTAGCCAAAATACACGGTTTAATATCAACATTGACCAACAGATCTATAATCGTTCAATCAGTATGAAAAAAGACAAGCTTCCTCGGAATCTACAATAGATTACTGAGTATAACATGTCTCACTGTCATACTATAAATGTCAAACTTTATCAGGGTTACTTTGTTTTTGCTGCGCAAACAATTTGCACATATTATGAACTATTCATAACGAAATCCTAATCAAGTTCAAAACTTGATCGTCGTAAGCCATGAACAATCTTAGATCTATGGTTCAAAGCTAATTTGAATCGATATCAAATATCGCTCCCACTATAAGTCATAGGATAATTTTCTTCAAAAAGAAAACAACAGAATCATTAAGTATCAAATACTTTGTAAATTATTCTGACATCCTATTAGACTTATACGTAAGTCGTCTAAAGGTCTTTTCATCTTATTAATTATGTGGTTCCATTACAGTTTATCATTCTCACATTTGACTACACAAACCCAAATCTTTTCTGCAATCGTCAATATCCAATGTTAACCACCAAGTAACAAAATAATTTTATTACTCGGGATCGTAGAAAAGATATTCTATCAAATAGAATACAATATTCTATTAAATAGAATAAATGATAAACTTATCACTCGTACCTTCGAGGTGCAAGTACTTTCAATTATATAACCATTATACAAAAGAAAGTTTCAAATCTAAACTTTTCAGGATTCGAATTTTCTACTATACATATCATATACGTAATTGTAGAAACAAATGGAACCTTAATTAAAGAGATGAATTAGTGTTAATGGAGCATAACCCCAAGAGTATTGAAAACCAATTTGGTAACATTCAATATCAATTAATCAAATCATATAAGATTCGATAACTCCCACTGACTAATTCCATCAAAATGGAATCGCGGAAGTTTAATATTGAGTAAGAATCATATTCATTAAATAACTATAGAACTAATTGCTTAAATTCATCTGTTTGATCAAATCAAACATCTTCGAACAATTCAAATACGTGCAATGAGTTTTAAAGATAAATTTTTCAACACTACAGATAATATCTTTGAACTATTCAAAATATTCTATCCGAGTTTCATTAGTAACATATTGACAGTTCTTGAACAATTCAAGACGTTCAACATGTTCTTAGTAGAAACACGTAACTAAGTCATGAAAATTCATTAACTAAGTTACGAAGCAAATAAAACTATACAAGGAAATATCTAATTCATTAAGCTACATACTTCCAAAGTATTAGTTTAATAAATTTGTGGTCCAATGACAATCATCGGTTAAATGAGATTAATCACTTCCTGAATACAATATTCATTAACGGATAAGGATATGTGGTGTGATCTCATATCAGACCATCATTTACCATAAGAAACAAGCATCAATGCTTATGTGATAAAACGCATAAAGCTCTGTTCTAAGTTATTAATTTTACCGAATATTTCCTTAATGTTTATATTTTCATCGATGACACTACTAGTCATATTAAAATATGTAGCAACTGTTTATACAGAACAAATAACTATCCAATAGTCACAAGTTCTGATATCAAATATCATAACAGTTTTTAAACATTATTTTAATTAACTAGACGAGGATCCGATATCCAATACCTACAGTTGTCGTATTGTGAGAATTGATATTCTCTATACACAACTATACGTATCTCATTTCTTAAGCTTTATATTTGCGTTCAATTATTCACAACAGTTGTGGGAATACAGGATCTGAGGCGACGCATGTTGTTCCGGGCTCGCGGCCCGATTGGGAGTACGGAGTAGCCCGCAGGGGACTAAACCGTAGAATAATAGAGTCGCCACCCGGTGTGAACCGGACAAAGATTTAAGGCTGCACTCACCCCTCGCAAGGGAAGACCTCAAACCGTTGGGTTCGGAATGGTCCCTTACTTATGGCACTTGTAATAAAATGATTTGTGCAATAATCTTACCAAGCCTAAGCAACATATTTCCAAGGATAATTTACTCAAAAGTTTGCATGCATAGGTACAAAGCTCATATCAAAGTTTACATATAACACATTTTCATATTTGGATACAACCAATTTGCATATAATCTATGTCTGAATTCATGCATAAAGATAAATTGACATACGAAAAGCATACAATTTCACATTGGTAGACACAGAAGTGCAAACAAATAAAACTTCTTACAAGCATGCATATTAAGGAAAGACAATAAGCGCATAATGGAAATAGATAACTAAAGAGGTAATACAAATGCATAAGGTAAACAGAGACAACTATACGCTAAAATAGACATGTTGTGATGTGATGCAGAAAAGATATCTAGAATTGACACACACGTGCGTGGGCCTTTTTCCAAGTGGTACGTGGAATTGTATCCCGAGTACAGTTCATACTACCGTCCATTCGGAATCGGCTATGAATTTATATTCGGGTTTCCATCCTATACCACGAGAAATAATGCCCAAATGCTATCATAATATGGGTATACCAATGATAATAGATCGAGCCAAGACAAGGATAGATGGTGCAATCAATAGATGAAAGACGAGGCAAATATCGTGGTAAAGGTAGCCTTTTAGGCTTTTCTTCCCACAAATTGAGAACCTTTTAGTCCAACACCATAAGCCCATTGCGCTTTTCATTACAATGCGTACAAAGATAAAGACAACAATATCAGAATCCGTGTACCCGATTGAACACATCTTACATTCAACCAAATATACATCAACCGTCGCGGCAAAGCATCGTGGTAAAGGGTTTTAACCCCTCAAAATAGGGGACCATTAATCCAACTTACTAAACCCATGCACTTGATCACATAATGCATATAAAAAATAAAGACAATAATATTGGACTCGTATACCCGATTGAACACATCTTAATTAATGTGTATCTAATCGTATTATATATCATATAAAATACACAATATTATTAGCGGACAAAATCCCCTAATGTATGTGTTATCGTTTAACCGATTAAACGATCGGGATTAACTCATTTAATCCGATGAAGTATTATGAATAATCTGTAATATTCATTTCGCGTTGCCCCAACGAGTACACTTCATATTGTGGGACTCTCTAAGTTTAGGTTTATCCGTCACGAAATCTAATTTCGTGTCCATAATCCACCCACTCATGGATTATGATGACCACGAATAATCTCGCTAAACTATGTAAGTTGAGGTTATATCATACGTATAATCCCTCCGTCACAGGATATCTGTATTATACTTGGGATATAGATGAGAACATCAAATTCATTCGGTATAATACAATCGACTTTTAATTTACGATCTCTAAATAACACTCGGAACTAATTTCTGAAGTTATACCATGGCCATGGATTTACTAGATCATAAACACGTGCTGGATGCCGATGCCCTCTACACAGGACTGACAGATCCTCTCTTGATATGTATAGGATATCTTGAGCATCAGTCCAGACCCAACGAACAGGCGGAGGTCTGATGATGGCTAGATCGTTGACGACGTCAGATCTCACGGTTCCAGCAGGAACCCTACGGTTCCGGTTCCGAACCGGAACCGTGGCCGGGTCTAGTTGACGTGACTGCCATCAAAGTGTGGAGGATAGCTCATATATCCACGATTGTATCTCAAGTCGAAGGACCACTATGCTCGCTCAACTCGAGAAGTTCCTATTGACGTTGGTGTACCATATATTAGGAAACCTTCAGTGAGTCATTCAGTGTCTTATAAATAAACACCTACATGTCTATATGAGTCTCCAAGACTCATGGTTCACTTGGATAAACTATCGGACCAAGTCACGGTTACGACATGTACTGGTCTCAGCGGATTTTAGTAACCGATCTGTGTTAGTAAATCTTGACCATGAACTTTATTTAAGGATATACAACTAATAGTGCGCTTCCCAATGTCAATTACAAACTACATTGTAATTGCGCACTATACTGTAAATCCTAGGGTCTTTGTCTAATATACACGTATCACTGAACCAGATTCAGTTTCGATCTAATCGTAATCAGATATTTAATCACAATTAGATCGAATAAGTGTATAAAAGACAAGGGTGCTACCACTAAATTAGTAATATTATGGAAAATACAATTGCTTGTATTTATGAATCGGATAAAAATACGATCTGGATTGGCACTCAGAGCATCAACCCTAACATATTATTGTCGGAAACTCTTTTCTTGCGTAGCGGAAGCGGCTTAGGCACACAGATCGAACTTGAAAAAAAAATTTGCCTTTCCCTTTTATTGGCCGAATGTGACCAGTAGTACCACTGAATTCTACTATTTTTAACAAAATTTCTTCCCTGAAACAGCCCATAACAGTCCCCGAACAGCAGTGTACAACTGGACTGTTTTTAACACCAAGGGCGCCTAAAACACAACAAAAACAGTCCCAAATTTCCGTGAACTTCAGTGACATTTCAGGTCTGATTTTTCAAAGAAAAAAATCCCCAATGCAATCCCAAAAGACCTCTATGTGTTTCCCAAAAATTCTGGATTGATACGAGATCAACCCATATGTAACTTCTAAAATAAAACCAAGGATTTCTAAAACCCAAAATTTGGAAATTACAATCTTGGCCTTATTAAATTATATCATATATAATTTAATATTTAATAATTATCATATAATTATTAAAACCATATATTAAATTTTAACATATAGTTTCAAGTGCGACAAAATGATATTATTATTCATATTAATAATATTTATATATTAGCGAGTATATAATTGGACTATCCAATTATACTAAATCCGCTATAGTATATCGAGCTAGCACAGGGACCAAATGGACCTATGGTTCCAAGCTCCAATAATCTTGAAATATTAATTAAGCTCTTAATTAAATATTATGAATTATTAACTCTGGGTTATTCCACTAATAACCGGAAGTTGCACTCTCGTTGACGCAGATGATATATTAAGCCCAACCAAGTCGGTGTCCATCGATATAGTCACTACATACGAATTGACCTTTCATGACTATCTCATAATTAGAGCCGGTTCATAATGTCCAGTATACCCCTCTAATTATTTATACCTTAAGTATCATTGATTCTCTAATGAACGATTTATTCACAACAATTATGAGTTTTAATCTTTCTATTCGTAATTGAAAGGCTTGAGCGCTCTAACCGTTCAAGTACCGAATCAACCCTTAAGGAATATACTCATCTACTTCTCGCAAGAAGGAGTGAACTACATATCTATGTAAAATGTTCCCAGCTACACAAAAGACCATGCCTCCAAAGTACAAAGCTATTAGTCGGGACTGCTACACCAACCTCACATTTGTAAATCAAAGGACATAGTCTGCCATGCAGGAGTTCGTAGTACACTCAGGATTAAAATCAATCCATATATGACCATCTAGTAGATCGAAAAAACTTTATTTGTTTAACGGATATTTAAGAATGTCATTTCCATCTGGGTCCAATCCTATATGGTCACATTGATGAGTGGTAAATCTATCACTATTTCCCACTCATTTAACCTAATATTTGTATAGTTTCTTGAGTTTTGTGAACATTTTGATGTGTTTTGTGTTATTTTGTAGATAAATAAAGTTTCAGGACATTCAGGAGGTGATTTAGGGCAAAATAGGAAAAAGTGGCAAAAAGGGCATTTCGGTCATTTTGGGCGTCAGATCTGCTAACGTACGCCGGGTCAACGGTCAGAATTTGAGAAGTTTGACTTTGCTAACGTGCGCCGTGCCACGTGTCACCATCACAGCCAATATGCTAACGTGCGCCGTGCCACGTGTCATCATCCTACGGTGCCGAAATCACCATTACCACGTGTGCCACGTGTCATCCTACATGTTGCCACATCATTCGGTCAACAAGTCAACTTTTCCACGCATCTTGCCACGTCATCATCCACGTCATCTGATAAAACGAGTCAACATGCCACGTCATCATAAACCAATCACAGCGTGACACGTGTCACCACGTGTCGCAATCTTATGGTGCCGACAATTTCTTTCGCCAAGTGTCGCCACGTCATCCCCACGTCAGCATAATAATTGAGCTCTCAGCTGCCTTGCCACATGTCGCCTTATCTTCTTATCAGAGTCACCACGTGTCAAGCTCTTATTGTGCCACGCATCACTGTTACAGCATCGCGAGGCCCAAGCCTTTGACGTCGCGACGCCGGAAGCCCACTCGCGCCGATAAATTGAGCTCGAGATTTCAGTTTTTGTGGTAACATTCTCTCTCATTTCTTTGATGTAAATAGGGAGTTCTTCTTTCTCTAAATTTCTTTTAATTTAGTTTTATAATTTTTAATTACGTTTTGTAATAATAGTAATTTAATTTCTTTATTTTACAGTTTTTACTATTCAATCATGAGGAGGTAACTTCCCTATGCTAGAGCGAAAGGTAATTCTTTTACTATTACTATTTAGATTAATCTCCCTTAAAAATAATATATTTACTATTTAATATTTGACTTAAAAAGGAATACCGCTATATTGGTCGGTTGGTAAATCAATTTAACTTGGTTAAACTTGACTAAGAAAGGATACCGCCAGATTGGTCGGTTGGTAATAAAATTCCTTTTCCGCCTTTATGGCTAGTTTATTTTGGTTCCGCCTTATGGCTGGTTTATTTTTTGGTTCCGCCTTTATAGCTGTTTATTTTGGTTCCGCCTTTATGGCTGGTTGGACTTAAATTGACTTAATCAGGTTACCGCCTATATGGCTGGTTGGTAATAATCACAAGTTTATATATTATTTTACTGGGAGATATCTAAATAAGTAGTAGTAGAAATAATTCATTTTACCTTAGCATTTTATTTTATTTTACTTTTAAGCTTTTACTTTACTGCAATTACTTTTCAGCACTGTTACTTTATGGCTTTTACTTTTAAGTTTTTACTAGCCCTAGTTATGTGTCATAACTAAGTTAGTTATCTATGGTTGTGATGAAATCCAATATCACCGATTTATAAGGGTTAGATTATAATTTGGGTAATATAAAGATTTATTTATTGAGTCTTAATCTTAATGCCTTTTTATTAACTGGCCACTAATAAAATTGATAAGGTAAACTTAAAATGAACTAGACATAGGGATTTTAAGTTTAAGACCTTAGGCTCAATAGCCCACGATATTCCTTAAGGATAGATAACCCTTTAATAGATTTCCTTACAGGATAGGAATATACCTGTTGGGCGGGGGTAGCTATAATTGGAACTTAATCTTAATGAATCTAGGTAATTTGGTTAACATAAACATATGGTTCAATTGGATTATACTAGGTATTTGTAATTGACCATCGGAAGAGGCTTTTACATAATTTAGTGTTCCAGGTTAATAAATCAATATTTTACCCAACTATAAGATAACCACTTCATCTTTAAATAATATTGGAATAAATCACAACCCTAGATAGTTTTTAATATTGAATTTTCTTAAAATCTACTTTCGAACAATTTTATTTACTTGTCTTTAAATTTAGAATCGTCGCCATTTCAAATCAATTAAAACAACCTGTTAGATACTAGTAATCATTTGACCTCATAAAATTAATAGTTTAGATATTAAGTCCTTGTGGGATCGATACTTTTTATACTACTTGAACGATACGTACGCTTGCGTTATACGTGTGTGTTTACGCCGGTCAAGTTTTTGGCGCCGTTGCCGGGGACTTATTTATCTTTTACTATTAGTTTAGGGGTTAAATACATTTACTTGTATCTAATTTCTTTTTAATTATTAGTTTGTTTTCTTGTGTTACAGGTTCTCAGAAACTACATGAGAGGAACCAGAAGCTTTGAACTCCGACCGCTTGACCCAGAAATTGAAAGAACCATCAGACAGTTAAGAAGGGAAAGGCGAGAAGGCCAAGAAGCTTTAGTCAACATGGAACCTGAACCTTTGGAGGTTCCACCATCAATACCCATTCGAGACAGAACCATTCCGGTGGTTGACAGACTCATTTCATGTTGTACTTCCTTCCTTACCAGCAAATGCGGGTGACATCAAAACTTGCATTCAGATGATTCAGTAGTCAGTTCAGTTTGGAGGAAATGCAACTGAAGATCCTAATGCCCACATCAGTAACTTCCTGGAAGTTTGCGTCATGTTCAATTACAACCGAGCAGCTGAAGAAGCAATAAGACTGCGTGTTTTTCCATACTCCTTGAAGGACAGAGCTAAAGCTTGGATACATTCACTACCAGCAGGTTCCATCACAACTTGGAACACTCTAGCCACAAAATTTCTTGCAAAATACTTTCCACCAGCCAGAACTGCGAAGTTGAGGAATTACATCACATCTTTCATGTAACAAGATTCAGAATCTCTCTACGAAGCTTGGGAAAGGTACAAGGATTTGCTCCGGAAATGTCCTCACCATGAGATTCCAAAATGGCTTCAAGTCCAAACTTTCTATAATGGACTTTCTGGACTAATGAGAACCACAATCGATGCTGCTGCTGGAGGAGCTTTGATGGCAAAATGAGAAGATCAAGTCTGGGCCCTAATCGAAGAAATGGCCAACAACAATTCCTTATGGCCAACAAAAATGAGCATGATTCAAAGAATTGCAGGAATTTATGAAGTTGGAGCAAATACAGCAGTCAACACCAAGCTGGATCAGATATGAAAATTCATGGAAACTCTTACCACTGGATCCACAAGTTCACCATATGGAGGAGCACCAGAACCAAACCAACTTGAAGAAACGGTGAATTATGTCAAAAATTTCAACAGACAGGGGAACAATCCATATTCCAACACCTACAACCCAGGGTGGAGGAATCATCCTAATTTTTCATGGAGCAACAATTCAGGGCAAAAGAATTATCCACCACCTGGATTCCAGCAACAGAATAAAGGCCAGGAGCAGACAAATGAACCATTGATGGCGGAGATGTTAGCTCAATTAAAAAGATATGAAGCTATGATTCAGAGCCAATCAGCTTCCATCAAAGCACTGGAGAATCAAATCGGACAACTGGCCAATGCTCAGAGTTACAGACCGCCAGGTAATCTTCCCGGCAACACAGAACTAAATCCAAGGAAACGAGGGAATGAGCAATGTCAAGCCATTACCTTAAAGAGTGGTACTGAGATCAACAAATATGTTGGAATCAAGGCAACAATGAAGATATTCCAAAAGATGCAGTTCCACAGATGGAGGAAAAGAAGAAAAGGAAAAAGAAAAAGAACAGATCACTCCACCACCACATTTTCCTCAGCGTCTTCAGAAAAACAAACTGGACAAACAGTTTGCTAATTTCTTGGAGATTTTCAAAAAGCTACACATTAACATACCATTTTCAGAAGCCTTGGAACAAATGCCCAGCTATGTAAAATTCATGAAAGACATTCTTTCACGAAAATGGAGATTGGGAGATTACAAGACAGTAGCATTAACGAAGAATGCAGCGCCATCATTCAGAGGAAGCTTCCCCCGAAGTTGAAAGATCCTGGCAGTTTCACAGTTCCATGCACAATTGGAGAACATTACATCGGTAAGGCTTTATGTGATTTAGGTGCCAGTGTTAATTTAATGTCTTTTTCTATTTATAGGAAACTGCAAATTGGAGAAGCAATGCCTACCTCGGTATCTTTGCAACTTGTTGATCGAACGCTCGCATTTCCGAGAGGAGTCGTTGAAAATGTGATGGTCAAAGTTGTCAAACTCATCCTTCCAGCAGACTTCATCATCCTTGACATGGAAGAAGACAAAGAAGTACCTATCATTCTTGGGAGACCATTTTTGGCTACAGGTAAAACTGTAATTGATGTGCAAAAAGGAGAACTGACCATGAAAGTGCAGGACCAAGAAGTGACCTTTAATGTTTTCAAAGCCATGAAATTCCCGAGTGATGAAAAGGAAGAAGAAGAATGCTTCAGAGTTGATGTTATTGATAGTATCGTTCATGATACTGAGCCAAATCCCACAGATACACTTGAAGCTTGTATCACCAACATGACTGACAACGAGCTAGATGCTGAAATCCTGGAATGTATCAACTACCTTGACAAACCATTCCGATTTAAAGCAACACCACCAGTTGAAAGCTTGGAACTGCCAAAGAAAGATCGAATCAAACCTTCGATTGAAGAACCACCACAGCTGGAACTAAAGTTACTTCCGAGCCATCTCAGGTGTGCATTTCTTGGAAACTCTTCTGAATTACCTGTATTATTTCTTCTTCTCTAACATTGGATCAGGAAGAAAAACTACTGAGAGTATTACAAGAGCACAAAAGAGCCATTGGCTGGACTATAGCAGACATTCGAGGCATTAGTCCATCATTTTGCATGCACAAGATTCTGATGAATGATGAATACAAACCCACAGTGGAGCATCAACGAAGACTCAATCCAATCATGAAGGAAGTGTGAAGAAAGAAATCATCAAATGGTTGGATGCTGGCATCATTTACCCCATCTCAGATAGCACTTGGGTAAGTCATATGCAGTGTGTGCCAAAGAAACGAGGAATTAATGTGGTCACCAATGAAAAGAACGAGCTGATTCCAACAAGAACGGTGACTGGATGGAGAGTATGTATGGACTACAGAAAGCTGAATAAAGCCACGAGAAAGGACCATTTTCCGCTACCATTCATTGACCAAATGTTAGACAGACTGGCGGGACATGAGTTCTATTGCTTTCTTGACGGATATTCAGGGTACAATCAGATTCCATTGCCCCAGAAGATCAGGAGAAAACCACATTTACATGTCCCTATGGTACTTTTCTTTCCGCATGATGCCATTTGGATTATGTAATGCCCCCGCCACTTTTCAGCGTTGCATGATGGCCATTTTCTCAGACATGCTAGAGCAAAGTATGGAGGTATTCATGGATGACTTTTTTGTGTTTGGAGATTCTTTTGACCATTGCTTGCAAAATCTGGAACAGGTATTACAAAGGTGCGAAGATACAAACCTGGTACTCAATTGGGAGAAATGTCATTTCATGGTACAAGAAGGCATTGTTCTTGGACACCGGATCTCAAAAATGGCATCGAGGTAGACAAAGAAAAAATTGAAACAATTGAAAAACTACCTCCACCAACATCTGTCAAAGGGATTCGGAGTTTTCTTGGACATGCAGGTTTTTACAGGAGATTTATCAAAGACTTTCCTAGATTGCCAAACCTCTTTGCAATCTTCTGGAAAATGATGTGCCTTTCAACTTCACCAACGAATGCCGGGAAGCTTTCGAGATCTTAAAACAGAAACTGATTCTGCCCCCATCATTGTAGCACCAAATTGGACCCTTCCATTTGAAGTGATGTGCGATGCTAGTGATTTTGCTGTAGGTGCAGTTTTGGGACAACGCAAAGCAAAGATTTTTCACACCATTTACTACTCCAGCAGAACTTTAAATGAAGCTCAACTCAACTACACAACCACTGAAAAGGAGTTGCTAGCAGGTTGGTACGCTTTTGACAAATTCCGCTCCTATCTGCTAGGTCCCTAAAGTGGTGGTGGTACACAGATCATTTAGCAATCAAATATCTGATCACAAAGAAAAGATGCCAACCCAGATTGATCCGTTGGATACTTCTTCTATAAGAATTTGACGTGGAGATTCGAGACAGGAAGGAACAGAAAACCAAGTGGCAGATCACTTATCGAGGCTCGAGAATAGAGAAACAGCTGGTAAAGAATATCAATCAAAGAAACTTTTCCAGATGAACAGCTGTTTACCATGAAACAACAGGAAGTCCCTTGGTATGCTGACTATGTCAAATACATTGTGTCAGGAAAATGGCGTTGGAATGGACAACTCAGCAACGGAAAAAGTTCTTCAAAGAAGTCAAAAAACTATGTCTGGGATGAACTGTACCTGTTTAAACGCTGTGCTGATCAATTATTGAGACGGTGTGTTCCACAGGAGGAGGGCCAACAATGTTCTGCAACACTGTCATTCATCACCATACGGCGGACACTTCAGCGGAAACAAAACTGCAGCAAAAGTTCTTCAATCAGGTTTGTTCTGGCCCACACTTTTTAAGATATGCTTATCTTTTTGCTTTTCAATATGACAGGTGTCAGAGAACGAGGAATGTTTCCAGGAGAAATGAAGGACCATTGTAAAACATTCTGGAAGTGGAGATATTCGATGTATGGGGTATTGATTTCATGGGACCCTTTGTTCCATCATTTTGGAACTTGTACATCCTGGTTGCTATAGATTACGTCTCCAAATGGGTTGAAGCAATTGCACTACCTTCCAATGATTCAAAAGTGGTGATCAAATTCTGAAAAAGAACATTTTCACTCGTTCGGAACACCTCGAGCAATCATCAGTGATGGTGGCTCCCATTTCTGTAACAGATACTTCGATGCACTCCTATCCAAATACGGAGTTACTCACAAGTTGCCACTGCTTACCATCCACATTCAAATGACAGGTTGAGGTTTCAAACAGGAAGATCAAAAGAATCCTAGAAAGAATCGTTGGATCAACAAGGAGGGACTGGTCTACAAAATGGATGATGCATTATGGGCCTACCGAACAGTTACTAAAGACACCCATTGGTATGTCCCCATATCGAGTTGGTGTTCGGGAAAGCATGCCATCTGCCAGTTGAGCTTGAACACAAGGCGTACTGGGCACTGAAGAAGTTGAATCTTGATTCACAAGTTGCAGGAGAGAAAAAGACTTCACCAACTCAATGAATGGAGGAATTTCGCCTACAGGCTTATGAGAATGCCAAATTGTACAAGGAAAAGACCAAAAAATGGCATACCGAAAAATAGTGCACAGACAGTT
>SKCR01053107.1:0-30452 GCA_019454045.1 Zanthoxylum bungeanum | reverse complement strand
CAACACAAGTTGAAGTTTCTTTTGTTCTTCAAACTTTTCTCTCAAACTTTCTTTGTAATATTTGGTGGCTTAACATAATGAATGAAAAATGAAACAAAATAATTTATACTCCCCAATTTTAGCCTTGACCGACTATTCGGAGTAATAAAATATCTAGATATTTTTTTATTTCAATTTATTAAAGTTAATCCAGTTGTGTATTGGATCATTATAACATTTAATTATTTACAACAAGTGAAACTAATCAAATAAAGCCACTTCCAAAAATAATCATAACATAAAATATTTATATTTTAATTACTTTAATTATTTAATAATTAAATAATTAAATAATTATTTAATAATAAAATAATAAAATAATTATTTAAATATAATTATTTTAAATATATGTATTATATTTACTTTAAATATTCAAATACATATATATTTATGATATATGTCAAATATCACAATTTGACATTTAATTAATGTGTATTTAATAAAATCATTCATTAAATACAAATACACATTAATTAGGAAATGACCATTAGGTCATTTTGCATGTATTTTTCATTTAACCCTTAAACGACTTATAAATAATTAATATTATTCATAAAAGTTGCCCTAGTGCTCTACGAGTATATTTCATAGGTGAGACTCTCTAGATTAAGGCATATTCATCCTGAAATCCAATTTCGTGTCCATCACTTACCCACCCGTAAATTATGACGAACACATATAAACTCGCTGAATCATACAGGTCGAGGTCATGGCATATGTTTAATTCCTCCATCACACGTATCTGAATATATCATAGGGATATAGATGTAAACGTCAAATCTCTATAGGAACAATCTTGTTGACGTATATATTAGTAATCTCTAAAAGAACACTTAGAACTCACTTCTAAAGTGTACCACGGGCCTATGGTTTTTATCTGATTGCTAATCATATATGGACTACCTATGCTCTGTACACAGAACTGACGGATCATATCTTGACACACACATGACACCATGAGGATATTTCCACACCGAACAAACATGCAGAGGTCTGACCTTAATAAGTCGGTGACGTGACTACCATCTAAGTGTGGAAGATGTCTTATGTGCCCACAGTGGTATCTCAAGTCAAATAATCACTTATGCTACTCAACCCGAGAAGATTCTTATTGACGCTGGTGTACCATCCATTAAGAATCTTCGGTGAGTCGTTCAGTATTTTTTCGCTATAAACACCTATACGTCTATACAAGTCACCAAGACTCATGATTCATTGAGAAAAATATGGAATCCAATATTCCAGCATACGACATGTACTAGTCTCAACGGGTTTACTTTACTGACAAAGTGGTGTAAACCTTGACCAGAAACTGTCTAAGAATGACAACGTCATAATACAACTCAATGTCAGTTGCGACGCTTTTGCAACTGTATTATAACTAATCATTCTATGGTCAATTACGTCTTTACCATATAAAGAGATATATTATATTATAGAAACTGTTTATTTTATTCATAATAAAATGTTTACAAGAGTATTTACAAGGAAATACAACTGGGAATTGACGCTCTGAGCACCAACCTTAACATAATCTCTCACTTACTCTAGTGCCAATACCGATTGTATCTAATACCCATCGACTCTACATTTTTATCAAATAACTTTGGAGGTATGGCCTTCGTAAGTTGGTCTGCTACATTATCTTCACTCGGTACCTTGCACACAATAATGTCCCCTTGCGACACAATCCCTCGAATTATGTGGTACTTGCGTTCCACATGCTTCGACTTCTGATGCGCCCTCGGTTCTTTTACTTGCGCAATAGATCAAGTATTATCATAGTATAACAAAATCTTATTCTCAATACTTGGGACCACTCCCAATTCTGTGATAAAGTTCCTAATCCATGCAGCTTCCTTTGCAGCTTTAAAAGTTGTAATGTATTCCGCCTCTTTGGTGGAATCAGCTGTTGACCCTTGTCTGGAACTCTTCCAGCAAACTGCACCTCCGTTAAGGGTAAAGAGGAATCCAGATGTAGACTTTCTATCATCAGGATCCAATTGGAAGTCGGAATCTGTATACCCATTAACTTCTAGTTCATTTCCTCCATATATAACCAACTTATCCTTAGTACCTTTAAGATAATTCAGGATATGATTAATGGTCATCCAATGATCATTTCCTGGATTGGACATATATCTACTGGTTACGCTAACAATGAAATTGATGTCAGGCCTAGTACATAATATGGCATACATTATGCAAGCCAAACACGAAGCATAAGGTTGGTTAGACATTCTAAACTTCTCATTTTCTATAATGACCGGGAATTCTGACTACTGACACACTGTGAGACGAGTGTCATATAATATAAATTATGATTGCAAACATATACCTTCGTGAGATAACTATCGGTAAATTCTTCGAGAATCTGATATTAGACGTTACGATGTTCCACTACGGATAGCCCATGGTAATTGGGCCGTAAAGTTCTCATACCAACTCCAATTTTTATGAACTTTATATCATCAGAAATCCAAGATCGAGATCTACAACTTTCACGGTGAATATTTTTCAATCGGATCAGAAGTAAGTAAAAAACGCAGATAAAAAATTTAGATGAATAGTACCCGAGGGTCATTTTAGAGAATTCTCTAAGTTTTTAAAAATCTCTCAATTTTTCTCCATTTTTGACAATTTCAAACAAGCCCAAGAATAAAAGGGGTCAATATTTATCATTTCACAAAATTTAGAGAATAAAGAGAGATATGAGAAACGTATAGAAGACGAGGAATAAGAAGAAGAGAAGAATATGAAGAAAATGGAAAGAATAGAAGAAGAAAGAAAGAAGAGGAATAAGCAAAAGGAAGGGTTGCATCCATGAAGCTTAAAGGATGAAGAAAATCAAAGAAATAGTGGTAAGAAGATCATGATCCAAATTAAAATACTTGAGCTTTAATGATTTGATAATTTTATTATGTTGAGAGTTTGAGTATGATGATGATGATGATAAGTGGTTAATAAGTATGAATATTGATTGTTGAGTAGGAATCAAAAATTGGGGTATTGAGTTAATTAGGGGTTTTTAAAATTAAGAAATTTAAAGATTGCTTTGATGATGTTTTATGATGGGTGAATGTAGAATTGTTGTATAAGAGTTGAAATATGGAAGAAGGAAAGTGTGTTTGGGCATAAGGACATGAAGAAGTTGGTTTCAGGCCTGAATTTTGGCTTTGCAAGGTGATGCAAATCACCTAGCTCGCAACGCGTTCTGGGTAATTTATGAAGATCTGTTTCTGGTTTGCACGCATCGCTACACGTAAGAAACTTACTTCACGATGCGCACGGCAAAATTTTGGGCACGTTTCTGGTCAATATGCGTCGCGACGTGTAATGCCTTGCATCTCGATGCGTGATCAAAATATTGCCCGAATCAGTTTCAAACCATCTCAGTTTCACCCCGAACATGTTAGAGGCTACCTTATAAGTGTCGTATCAATTCGTATGTATATATTGCATCATGATAAGAGTACGATACCCTCAAAATGATAGTCTTTACTTGAATAAGTAAACTTAGTTTGATTCCGATCTATTCATTTTAGTCCATTTTCTAATCGAAACTATCGATGATAGACATCGCAGGAACCATAAGTTTCACCGCGAAGTGAAGAAAGGCTAGCGGAACTCCAAAACAGTGAGTGGACTCTCTTTCCTTAAATTGATTTTCATTTTATTTTTCTTAATCTCAGACTTATTTTTACGCACTTAGGACATTAGCCGGTTTTATTACAGTTGGTTATGAAAAAGTATGTTTTTAATAAATGTTTTAGAAAAGAAAATTTAAAAGCTTGTTGTTTATGATTTTCGAGGCATGGGGGAAAAATCCACCTCAGTATGTAACTTGTACAGATATGAAATTGACGGACAACATATGTGCACATGTAGAGGACTGGGGGGACGGCGATACGTAACGCCCCCAGATCCTAGTACAGGACTAGGGATAACAGATGCCCCTAGATCCTAGTTTCAGAGCTTGGAGGGTAGCATAGATCCGTACCCCCAGTTCTAGTTCAGTGGCTTGGGGGACGACGATATGTAACGCCCTAAGACCACTAGTTTCAGGGACAATAGTGGCATGCTTTGGGGGACGGCGATACGTAACGCCCCAAAGACATAGATTTGCACTCCTAGCTCTAGTTAAGCGTATGGGGGGACAACGATACGTAACGCCCCCATACGTCAAGTTTTTCAGAGACAATTACAGATTTCAATAAACAATTTTCAAACACATACTTTCAAAATAAGTATTCCAGAGAAATATTTTCTAGAAAGACAAGTTTTCATAAACAGCAGATTTATAAGAAATTTTTTTTAGAAAAGTTAAGTTTTATTAAAGAGATTTCAGACACGGTTTCCAGGAAAAATAGTTTTCACATAAAGTTATTTCTTATGTTTTGGTTTTATAACCAAATGATTTAAATCATTATTTCAGTTTTTCATCCACTCACTTAGATCGTACAATGATCTAACCCCTAATTCACATTCTTCTTATTTTACAGGTATTCTCGGAGGACAAGCTTGGGAGGACAGATACGGATGCAGTCACTAGAGGATCTGAGTCCACCATAGGGTGTATAGAGTTTCAACATTGTCAGTTTCAATTGAAATTTGTATGTCATGCACTGTATTGAATAGGTTATTAAAATGTGCTAATGTATTATTATCAAAGTTGTGACATGTAGAACACTATATGAGTAATTAAGATACATTTCATGTCGTTGAGTTGGGGCAAAGGTCCATATGAATGAGTTTTCATATGAGATCAGAATAGCAAAAGTCAAAAGTCAGAGGCTCAGGGGAATAGTACGTCCTATTCCATGCCGGTAACATCTCCCAGATCGTGGATGTTACAAAGATGGTATCAGAGCATGGTCTAGGGAGTCCGTGACTACAGTGGGTAGAGTGTTGGGGTATTGTATACATAATATGTCTGGGATACTTGTATACGGGGCACTACCTCTCCAGTATCTGATCCTCTAGTACATCCTCAAAATCTATAGACAGGTTAGTAAGCTTTTCCGGACTTTTCGAACAGTATTCCTCGAGAGAACAATTATACTCTATATCCAAGTTGAGAATGTTGGGGTCAAATCAGGGAGGCGCAGCGGAAGAAGCGATGTTCGGGGAAAATCGTAGTTTAAAATTTTAAACTTACGAATAAATTATTCAATATCAAATATTAATAATTCATTCATATTTCACCTAAACATATTTATTCGATATCATATAACAACATAAATAATATAGAAACATCGCGAAACCTTTGCGAAAATGTTTTTCTACAAAATAGAATAAAACGCGTTTACGGTCGAACCGACCAACCAATGCTCATGGGGACTGCCCAGATCAGCCCTAAAAACATTTGGACTGTTCTTGGACTGCCCGAAGAGTGCCTAGTTCACTGTTTGGGCAGTCGTTATCCGGTAACGCCGTTTTTCACTGTTTTAGCGTATTTTCACTCCAAAACAATTTTCGATAAATATTTTCCTTGGGCAATTAAAATAAACCAATTTATTTAATTACTCAATAAATAAAAACTAAATTTTTGAACAATCAGATTTATCATTAATTGCTATAAGACCCCTACATTTTGCAAATTAATCATTTTGGTCCTTAAATTGTCAAATACATATTTAATTGATTCCAAATCAATCCCAAAATAATTTATACAATTTGCAACATAAACCAGAAACTTTTCCAGAATTCTGAAACTGCCCAGATTTTTCCAGAATTACGGAAACAACCCAGATTGTTTTTTAATTACAATTTGGCCCAATTTACTCAAAACACATCAAGATCAAATCCAATCAATCCCAAATTTGAAATAAATCAAATATACATCAAATATATCATATATATGAAAAGCCCCAAAATTTGAATGGGTTAAGAACCCTAATTTCACAAATTACTCAAATTGGATAATTTACATTAAATTGAAAAAATTCAACACTTTAATCATCCAATTACCACACCAATCAAGTCTCACCATCATGAAATTAATCAAGAACAATTCTAGGTTTATTATGAATGGCTAATCAACTCTAGAATGACAACTTTAATTTCCAATTAATTTATTAAGCTTAATTACACTAATAAGCTTATAAATTAATTATACATGCTTAACATCTTCAAACAAATTTCCAACAAATTTAATCAAAAACTAAAAGAGTAGAGACATCAATTTAGCAACACAAATTGAAACTAAGATTGATAGAAACATTTTCTATATAGAAGAAAGTGTGAAAAACTTACAAAAGTTCCAAAATTTGGCTTTGTTTTCTTTCTTTCTTCCACATTTTTCTCTCAACTCCATTTGTAAAATATTTGTGAACTTGTCTAAGTGTTGTTCTTGAAAACAAAACAATTTTTTGTTAACAAAAACCTAATGGCCAAAAATTTGGAAGCAAAAATAATAATAATTATTATTTTATTTTGTAACAATATCATTAGTCCACATTTTGCTTTAATAAAGTAACTCTTATCTTTAATAAAGTGATCAAACAAATGGACCAATGGTTTCATGCCATTTAAAAGAAAGAACATTATCAAAGATATTTATTTTATTAATTAGTTTAATTATTTAACAATTAAATAATTAAATAATTAAATATAAATATCTTTAATATATGTATTATATTTACATTACATATCACAAATACATATATTAATGATAAATGTCAAATATCACAAATTGATATTTTATAAATGTGTATTTAATAAAATCAAGTATTAAATACAAATACACAATAATTCAGAAATAACCGTTAGTTCCCGATTGCATGTATTTTTCGTTTAACCATTAAACAAGTTATAAAAAATCAGTATTATTCATAACAGTTGCCCTCGTGCTCTACGAGTATATTTCATTAGTGAGACTCTCTAGATTCAGGCATATCCGTCACGAAATACAATTTCGTGTCCATAATTCACCCACCCGTAAATTATGACGACCACAGATAAACTCGTTGAATTATACAGGTCGAGGTCACTGCATACATATAATCCTTCCGTCTCACGTATCCAGATTATCCTAGAGATATAGATATAAACGTCAAATCTCTATAGGAATAATTTCGTCGACGTATCTATTAGCAATCTCTAAATAACATTCGGAACTCACTTCCGAAGTATACTATGGCCATAGATTTAAAAGATTGCTAATCACATATGCTCTGTACACAGAACTGACGGATACTTTCTTGATACACATATAATATCATGAGCATGAGTCCACACCTAACGAACAGGCGGAGGTGTGATCTAAATAGATTGGTGACGTGACTACCATCTAAGTGTGGAGGATAACTCATATATCGACAGTGGTATCTCAAGTTAAAGAATCGCTATGCTGCTCAACCCGAGAAGATATACCACATGTACTAGTCTCAGTGGATTTTACTAATCGACATGTGTCAATAAATCTTGACCAGGAACTTAATTTAAGGATATACAACTTATAGTGACACTCCCCAATGTCAATTACAAGCTATGTTGTAACTGCGCATTGCGTTGTAAATCATGGGGTCTTTGTCTAATATATATACATATCACTAAACCAGATTTAGTTTCAATCTAATCGAAATTAGATCGAATACGTATATAAAATACAAGAGGTGCTACCATTTAAATTAGTAATATTATGGAAAAATGTATTGCTCGTATTCATGAATTGGACATAAATATGATCTGGATTGGCGCTCAGAAACAGAGAATTCCCTTGTAGTTATTTTGACTTATTTTCAGAAGTACAAACGAGCTATGAAATCTGACAGTAAGATTTTAAGAAAAGTACCCAAGGGAGTGAGAAAATGAGTTATAAGAATGGAAGAAGAGATGCGTAGAGGTTAAAGCAGACGAAGACGGAAAAGTAAGGAAACAGAAAGAAATAATAAAGTTCTAAAGATAACCACCTAAGGAAGTAGGAAGAGGGAGAGAGAAAACTAGAAAGAAAGATAAAGAAAAAGGATATGGTACAGACGATCTAAATGACCAGAGGTAGTATAGAGATAAGAGTACAGAATGAGATAAGATGGAAACACCAGAACTTGGGATAATGAAGAAGAATATATCAAGTTCGAACAAGAGTAAAATACCAAGTAGACCTAAATAAAGTTCTTTCATCCAAGTAAGATTCCTTTTCTCATCAGAAAATTCTTTCAAGATGATCCAATAACTCTCGACCACTTTAAATAGATAGAGAGTTTCCCGAATAACCAAGAACAGCCACAATGCAGAAGGAGCAAGAAATCAGGGTTAGTCATGGAGGCTTCCAATAGATGTGAGATTCCATAAGGACACGGAAATTTTAACCCAAACCCAGGCCCGTAGGCAAATAAAATGAATGATGTCAGAAGAATGATTAGTTGCCCTAACCAAGGAATCCAATAGATAAGGTCACGACCTACCCGGATCCTTACCCCTCTGTGATGTCAGTCAAAGAAGTTGTCCTAATGGATCCTAGCTCATACTTACCTTACATGAGAAATAGGCTCTACCAGGATACAGAGTACCAGAACAAGGATACCGAAACTAATCAAGGCATAAGATGTTTGCTCTAGTCTCTACCAGCATAAGATGTAACGACCAAGAATTGTGACTACTGACACAATGTGAGGCGAGTGTCACATAATATAAATTATGATTGGAAACATATACCTTCGTGAGATGACTATCGGTAAATTCTTCGAGAATCTGGTATGAGACGTTACGATGTTCCACTACGGATAGACCATGGTAATTGGGCCGTAAATTTCTCATACGAACTCCGATGTTTTTGAACTTTATATCATTGGAAATCTGAGATCGAGATCTAAAACTTTCACGTTGAACGTTTTTCCAAAATCTGACCAGAAGTAAGTCAAAAATGCAGATCACAAATTCAGATGAATAGTACCCAAGGGTCATGCTAGAGAATTCTCTAAGTTTCTACAAATCTCTCAATTTTTCTCCATTTTTGACAATTTCAAACAAGCCCAAGTATAAAATAGGTCACTATTTATCATTTCAAAAAATTTAGAGAATAGATAGAGAGGAGAAAAATATGGAAAAAGAGGAGGAAGAAGAAGAGAAGAATAAGAAGAATAAGAATAAGAAAAAAATGGAAAGAAGAGAAGAAGAAATAAAGAAGAAGAAGAAGCAAAAGGAAGGGTTGCATCCATGAAGCTTAAATGATGAAGAAAATCAAAGAAATAGAGGTAAGAAGATCATGATCCAAATTAAAATACTTGAGCTTTAATGATTTGATAATTGTATTGTGTTGAGAGCTTGGTATGATGATGATGATAAGTGGTTAATAAGTATGAATATAGATGGTGTTGAGTAGGAATAAAAAATTGAAGGTATTGAGTTAATTAGGGGTTTTTAAAATTAAGAAATTTAAAGATTACTTTGATGATGTTTGATGATGGGTGAATGTAGAATTGTTGTATAAGGGTTGAAATATGGAAGAAGGAAATTGTGTTTGGGCATAAGGGCATGAAGAAGTTGGTTTCAGGCCTGAATTTGGCCTTGCGCGTGACGCGAATCACCATGCGTCACGACGCGTTCTGGGAAACTTGTGAAGATTTGTTTCTGGTTTGCACTCATCGCGACGCGCACGATAAAACTTTGGGCACATTTCTTGTCAATGCGCGTCGTGACGTGCAATGTCCTGCATCGTGACGCGTGATCAAAATATTGCCAGAATTAGTTTCAAACCATCTCAGTTTCACCCGAACATGTTAGAGGCTACCCTATAAGTCTCGTATCAATTTGTATGTACATATTGCATCATGATAAGAGTACGATACCCTAAAAATGATAGTTCTTACTTGAATAAGTAAACTTAGTTTGATTTCGATCTATTCATTCTTAGTCTATTTTCTAATCGAAACTATCGATGATAGACATCGTAGGAACCACAAGTTTCACCAGCGAAGTGAAGAAATGCTAGCGGAACTACAAAACAGTGAGTGGACACTCTTTCCCTAAATTGATTTTCATTTTATTGTTCTTAATCTTAGACTTAATTTTACGCACTTAGGATGTTAGCCGGTTTTATTATAGTTGGTTATTAAAAAGTATGTTTTTAAGAAATGTTTTAGAAAAGAAATTTTAAAAGCTTGTGGTTTATGATTTTCAAGGAATGGAGGAAAAACCCACCTCAGTATATAACTTGTACAGACATGGAATTGACGGAATACACATGTGCACATGTAGAGGACTTGGTGGACGACGATACGTAACGCCCCAGATCCTAGTTTAGGTCTAGGGATGACAGATGCCCATAGATCTTAGTTTCAGAGCTTGGAGGGTAGCATAGATCCGCACCCCCAGTTCTAGTTCAGTGGCTTGGGGGACGGCGATACGTAACTCCACAAGACCACTAGTTTCAGGGACAGAAGTGGCATGCTTTGGGAGATGGCGATACGTAACGCCCTAAAATATATGGATATACACTCCTAGCTCTAGTTAGGTGTATGGGGGGACATCGATACGTAACGCCCCCATACGTCAAGTTTTTCAAAGACATATACAGATTTTAGTAAACAGTTTTCAGTCACAGACTTTCAAAATAAGTATTCCATAGAAAGATTTTCGAGAAAGATAAGTTTTCAGAAACAACAGACTTATAAGAAATTTTCTTTAGAAAAGTTAAGTTTTATTAAAGAGATTTCAGATAAGGTTTCCAGGAAAAAAAGTTTTCATATAAAGTTATTTCTTGAGTTTTAGTTTTAGAACCAAATGATTTTATATTAGTATTTCAGTTTTTCATCTACTCACTTACATCATACAATGATCTAACCCCACATTCTCAGTCTTCTTATTTTGTAGGTATTCTCGGAGGACGAGCTCGGGAGGACGGATACTGATGTAGTCACTAGAAGGTCTGAGTCCACCAGAGTTTGTATAGAGTTTCAACATTGTCAGTGTCAAGTGAAAGTTGTATCTCTTGCACTGTATTGAATAGGTTATTAAAATGTGCTAATGTATTATTATCAAAGTTGTGACATGTAGAACACTATATAAGTAATTTAGATACATTTCATGTCGTTGAGTTGAGGTAAAGGTCCCTATGCATGAGTTTTCATATGAGATCAGAATAGCAAAAGTCAGAAGTCAGAGGCTTAGGTGAATAATACGGCCTATTCTCTGCCGGTAACATCTCCCAAATCGAGGATGTTACATTTTCTGTTTGTGGACACATATTCTTCTAACGATCAATCTCATGTCTGAACGGTATATTTGTTGTCTTATAGTTACCAAAATTGTACCGTTCCAAGATCTTATCTATGTACGTTGATTGGGATAACCCAATCAACTTTCTTTCTATATCTCTATAGAGTTTTATGCCTAAAACATAGGAAGCTTCTCGTTGGTCCTTCATGGAGAAATTCTTACAGAGGTAAGCTTTGACGCCTTGCATAATCCCTATATCATTACCAATGATTAGGATTTCGTCAACATAGAGGACTAAAAATACCACCATGCTCCCACTGGCCTTCTGATACACACAGGATTCTTCCGAATTCTTGAGAAAACCAGACAATCTAATAATCTTGTCGAATCAAAGATTTCAACTTTGTGAAGCTTGTTTAAGTCCATAAATGGACTTCTTAAGCTTACATACCATACCCGAGTTCTCGCTGGATGAAAAACCCTTCGGTTGTTCCATATAGATTTTTTCATCAAGAAATCCTTTTAGAAAAGCCATTTTGACATCCATTTGCCAAATCTCGTAATCATGATAAGAAGCTATAGAAAGCAAAATCCTAATAGGTTTAATCGTAGTCGACGCCAGGTCGCTGTGTGTAACCTTTTGCTACCAGTTGGGCTTTATAGGTTTCAACCTTTCCATCAGGCCCGCTCTTCCTTTTGTAAACCCATTTACAACCGATAGGAACAATTCCTTCGGGAAGCGAAACCAAGTCCCAAATTTGATTCTCATGTAATGAGTCTAACTTGGATTTCATGGCATCTTGCCACTTCACGGAGTCGATGTCCAACATCAATTCTCTATAGGTAAAAAGGTCAGTCTCTATAACTAAGGGAACATCAAGACTCTTTTCTTGTATCAAGTACAAGCGTTAAGGAGGTCTAGATACCCTTTGTGACCTATGAAGTGTGTGTGTTGAAGGTTCATCATCTACTTGAACTTTCGGTTCCTCCGTTGGTTCGTTGTTTTCAGGTTGGACTTCATCAAGTTCAACCTGTCTATGATTACCACCTTCTGACAAATCTTATACTTCTAGAAATTTTACAAAGTGAGCTACGACCACATTTCGATGCCCAGATTCGTAGAATAGATATCTCTTCGTATTCGAAGGATATCCAACAAACCTAAACTTTTTCCCTCGAGGTGAAAGCTTATCTTGCTGAGCCATCCTGATATAGGCAGGACAACCTCAAACCTTAACATAATTAAGATTTGGTTTCCTACCAGTCCATATCTCATATGGAGTCGTAGGAACAACTTTTGAAGGAATCTTATTCAAAAGATGTGCAGCTGTTAAAAGAGAGTAGCCATATAAATAATAGGGCAAAATCTGTAAAACTCAACATAGATCGGACCATATCCAATGTGCTGTGGAGTACCTAGAGGAGTATATTGAGCGAGAATCCCATTCTCCTTCATATAATCCATGAACTCAATACTTATATATTTACCGCCTCGATCAGATCGAAGACATTTAATATATTGACCAGTCTATTTTTATACTTCATTACATAACTTTTTGAACTTTTCAAAGGTTTTCGATTTATGACTCATCATATAGACATAATCGTACCATGACAGATCATCGGTAAAGGTAACGAAGTACGAATAACCACTGTCAGTAATCTGACTTAGTGGACCACACACATTAGAATGTATGAGTTCCATTAAGTCAGTGGTGCAGTGTCCAACAACAGAAAATGGGGTTTTGGTCATCTTACCCTGAATACATGATTCACATGTTGGATAGGGTCAATGGTGATATCTGGTATCAAACCATTCCTAACCAATTGGGTAAGGTATTTCATGCTTATATAACCTAGCCTCATATGCCATAATTCAATATTATTAACTACATGTACACTATGTTTATTAATCCTAGCATTCAAAATATCTTTAGAAGTATGCAATATGTAATGACCATGCTTATTTTTACAACAAAGGATCTGAATATTATGTTTATCATATAAATATAAAGAACAGTTCTTAATATTAACATGATAACCTTCTATATCTAATACAAAAAAAAGATATAATATTTGCTATATATCCTGGTACAACGTAGCAGTCATTTAACAAAATGCTCCCACTAGGCAAAGAGATCTCGCATACTCTAACTACACCCGCATCCAGAGAGTCTCCACTCCCAAAACGCAACTGCATCTCTCCAGGCTTTAGTTTATTACTTTCCTTCAGCACATACAACAAATTGAAAATGTGAATATGATAAGCAGAATCCAAAATCCAGCTGAATGTAACAGCTTCATAAGCTAGTGAGATATCAATGACTGGAAAAATAAATGTACCTGATATAGATACTCTCTCTCTTCTTATCTGGTCAATGTAGCAGGACAATTCCTTTTCCAGTGCCCGCCTTTTATTGTAATGATGTCATTTTTCTTCGGACGCCCTCTTGGTCTTAGCTATCTTTCCTTGCGGTGGAGGACTAAAACCCTTCTTCTTCTTCTTCACTTTCGTCTTCTTTCCATTTGGCCTAGCATGAGAAGAAGCAGAAAGTGAATTAGGTTTCAGAGGGCGAGTCGGTACTCCCTTCCTTAGGTCCTCTTCCGCTTTGATCAGCATCATATGCAGTTCATGGTAGGAACAAATAATCTCATTCATGTTGAAATACATTACGAATTGGCGATAAGATGCTGAGAGAGAACCAAGAATAACACTCATATCGAGAATGTCATTCAAAGGAAGATTATGTTGCCTCAGTTGTTCGATCAAATTGATCAAGTGAAGAACATGTGAGCTACCAGCTTGCCCCTCGTCCAGTCGCGCATGGAACAGTTCCATTACGACTTTATTAACAACAAATTTTCTTGGTTCATATACGATTCTCTTAATCGCATCATCATACTATATGCATCTACCATGCCATAGTATTGCCTCATGAGTTCTGATGCCAGTGAACTTAGAATGTATGATTTAACTTTTAAATCATCTTTTTTCCAAGACTGGAAAGTTTCTAGTTCATCTGGTGTTGCATCCTTAGACACAGCAAGGGGTAGTGGACCCTCAAGTACATATCCCAACTTTTCAGATTCAAGGACAATCCTTAAATCCATATCACAATATATGCGTCTTTTAGTTTGTTCGTATCCACTATAAGGACAAAAGGATTAGTCGATTGTGCCGCCATCGCAAATCTATCATATAGATTACGAAAAACGGTTAGCATTATTAAACATTTTCATATAATATCAAAAGCATTAACTAGATCATGGATTTTTAATCTAAAAAAGCCTCTCCCACTAAATCATGCAATACTGTAATCCCCAAACAGAATACAAAGATTTAATAATTAAATTAAATACAAATAGTGAAAGGTGGACCCCATGAATATATTTCAGCTCCAGCTTTGGCACGTTCTCGCTTACGTATCTTAATCAGGTAGGCAACTCATTGTCAATCACTCACAAGTGACTCCTAGTATCCGGTCTTGGTCTTTTCTCATTGTGACAACTTTGGCAAGTTCACAAGGAGATCTTTGGTGATGGATTGTTGGTGTCTTTTGGTTTTCTTGTTGTTTTTGGTGGTTGGCTCATGGTTTTTGCTGGGTTTTTGGTGGCTGGTTTTGGTGATTTAGTGTAAGGAGAAGAAAGAAGCCTCACCTCTAGGGTTTGGTCATTGTTTCTGTTCGGTGATGGCTAGGGATTTTTTGGTTTTTTTGTTGCTGTCGTGATTGCTTGAAGAGGAAGAAGAGAAGAGAGTCCTTAGGGTTTTTTATTGTAGTTTCCGTCCAAAGCTCAAAAGAAGAAGAAAAGAAGTCTCTTTTTGATGAAGAAAAATGTCCCTTTTATAATGCTTTGAAAGGATCTCCAAATAGGTAAATAAATCACATTTATTTGGGGGACATATTCTCAAATTATTTTGGGAATAAAATCCTCTAAATTTGGTGATGAGGATATTTGAATATTTCCCGAGTGGCACGTGGAGTTGTATCCAAAGTACAGACCGCACCACCGTCCATTCAGATTCGGCTATGGAATTTATTTTTAGGTTTCCATCCGATATACCAGAAGGGATAATAACATCCATAATCATTAATGTAATGTAAATAGGCATAAAAAATATAACTATGCATAACAGATAATGAATAACTAAAAAGTTAAAAGAATGAATAAAATATAATCATTAACATGAACAAGAAAAATAAACAAAATAAAATAATAAAGGTGAATGAATAGACAAAAACAAAATAACGAACTACCAAATAATGAAATAACCATAAAAGTAAATAAATAAAAAGATAAATAACAAAATGCTAAAGAAAAAAGAATGTGACCAGAAATTTGGCCGTCTTTGATGTAGGACTTTGCATACCCAGCTGGACGTATTTCACGTCCAGCCAAGTACGCAGCGTCCGGAACTCATGAAAATAAATATGATAAGGGTGCCCTCAGGTCTTACCTTTTAAGTTGCTTTCTCGGAAGTGCGTTAGGCCATCGCCGGAAGGATTGCTGGTTCGCTGTTTGTGGAAGTTGGTTCGCTGTTTCAGCTTGCTATTTTGCTGTTTTCTGGTTGCTGTTTTGCTGTTTCTGGTTGCTATTTTGATGTTTTCTGGTTGCTGTTTTTACTGTTTTTGGGTGCTATTTTTACTGTTTTTTTTTCTGTGGCTGTTTTCTGGTTTGTTGTTCGCTGTTTTGGCTTGCAGTTTTGGGTTTTTTTGGTTGTTTTTGGCTACTATTTTGGTTGTTTTTGGCTGCTGTTTTGATTGTTTTGGCTGCTGTTTTTTGGTTATTTTGGCTGTTATTTTTGGTGATTTTGGGATGCTGTTTTGGTGATTTTAGGCTGCTATTTTGGTTTGCTGGCTCACGGTTTTCACTGGTTTTGGTTGCTGTTTTTTAGTTGTTTTTTGGGTGGTTGGCTCACGGTTTTTGTTAGTTATTTTTAGGTGATTTCTTCGGTAAGGATGGTTGGTGTGTTTTGGTTTTCTTGTTGTTTTTGGTGGTTGGCTCACGATTTTTGCTGGGTTTTGGGTGGCTGGTTTCAGTGATTTAGTGTAAGGATAAGAAAGAAGCCTCACTTCTAGTGTTTGGTCTTTGTTTCTGTTCGGTGATGGCTAGGGCTTTTTTTGGTTTTTTTGTTGTTGCCGTGATTGCTTGAAGAGGAAGAAAGGAAGAGAGTCCTTAAGGTTTTTTGTTGTAGTTGTCGTCCAAAGCTCAAAAGAAGAAGAAGAAGAGAAGCCCCTTTTTTTTTATGAAGAAAAGTGTCCATTTTATAATGCATTGAAAGGATCTCGAAATAGGGAAATAAATGACATTTATTTGGGGGACATATTCTCAAATTATTTTGGGAATAAAATCCTCTAAATTTGGTGATAATGATATCTCATATCTTGTTAACTTGGCAAGGATGGGATTTCACATCTTATTAAATTGGAAAGTGTTGATGAGGGAATTTGAGCATGTGGAATGCATGAGATTTTATCTACTTGGGAAGATTTGGGCGTGCATGGTGGATTGCTTGGGCCTTGGGCGTGTAGATGGATTGCATGGGGTCATGGGCCGATTGTGTGGGTTGCAGGGTAATGGGCCGGTTGCAGGTGTTTGGGGTTTGTCCAAGGCTAAGGTTTGAAACAGCGGCTGAGCGAATCCGAGGCTGGCTAGTGAGTCTAAATCTGATGAGGTGTTAATTTTGGAGGTTTTCCTTCCTTCCGGCATTCATTTTTTTTACAACTTCCGCAACTTTTCAAGTAGTGCCTCCATACGAGGCTCATCATCGGGCTTATGCAAAAATGCAGTGTCTACAGTCATCCCCACTTTGATGGGGTTGTGCAGTGTGTGATAGTGACAACCCTATCAAAGTCATGCATGCATTTTCGCTTACCAGGTTCATCGGCCGTTGCTGGACTTACCTGTTGTTTCGCTGCTTTTGAAAGATGCTTCGATCTCTGTGATTTTTTCTCGAACTGAGTTGATTTGATGGCGAGGTGCTCCGACCCCTGGGCTTCATTCCCGAACCATGCTGGGTGTGAGATGCTTCGATCTATGGGCTTTATTTCAGAACTGTGCTGAGTTGATGACGATGTGCTTCGACACCTGGGCTTTATTCCCAAACCATGCTGGGTGTGAGATGCTTCGATCTCTGGGCTTTATTCCCGAACTGTGATGAGATGATGGAGAGGTGCTTCGACCCCTGGGCTTTATTCCCGAACCATGCTAGGTGTGAGATGCTTTGATCTTTGGGCTTTATTCCCGAACTGTGCTGAGTTGATGGCGAGGTGCTTCGACCACTGGGCTTTATTCCCGAACCATGCTGGGTGTGAGATGCTTTAATCTCTGGGCTTTATTCCCGAACTGTGCTGAGTTGATGGTGAGGTGCTTCAACCATTGGGCTTTATTCCCGAACCATGCTGGGTGTGAGATGCTTCGATCTTTGGGATTTATTCACGAACTGTGCTGAGTTGATGGCGAGGTGCTTCGACCACTGGGCTTTATTCCCGAACCATGCTGGGTGTGAGATGGTTCGATCTCTAGGCTTTATTCCCGAACTATGCTCAGTTGATGGCGAGGTGCTTCGACCCCTGGGCTTTATTCCCGAACCAATGCTGGGTGTGAGATGCTTCGATCTCGGGGCTTTATTCCCGAACTGTGCTGAGTTGATGGCGAGGTACTTCGACCCCCGGGGTTTATTTTTGAACCATGTTGGGTGAGAGATGTTTCGATCTCTGGGCTTTATTCCCGAACTGTGCTGAGTTGATGGCGAGGTGCCCTGGGCTTTATTCCTGAACCATGCTGGGTGTGAGATGCTTCGATCTCTGGGCTTTATTCTCGAACTGTGATGAGTTGATGGCGAGGTGCTTCAACCACTGGGCTTTATTCCCGAACCATGCTGGGTGTGAGATGCTTCGGTCTCTGGGCTTTATTCTCGAACTTTAACGACCTCAATTGTCTAATTCACGTTTTGAATTTTTCTTCCCGGGTTAGTAAATAATTTCCGAAATAATTAGAAGTAATGAAAATTTATTGCAATTAAACTCAACACTAAGGAATTAGAAAATAAAGAAGAGTGAAGCCCAAGCCCATAGGAAATTAAATAAGTAAATAAAAGCCCAAGCCTATTTAATTGGAGTTTCTCCACATTTCTAGAAAATTAGCAACTAATAAGCAAATAAAAAAAAAAAGGAAAGAAAAGCCTATATATTTCAACACATAACCCACACACACGTGCACAACACACATACCAAATTAATTCACACATGCACGCACACAACTCACTACACACACAACACAGTTCACGCTGAAACCAGAAGAGAATGACAGACGCAGAAACAGAGAGAAGAAGGAGATGGGAACAGAAGAAGAAGATGGGGGGAGAGAGAGAGAGAGACCGAGAAAGCCAAGAAAAGAAGATGAGAAGATAGGGAAATCGAGAGGTAAGACAGAAAGAGGAGAGATGAGAAAAATTGAGAAAAGCCGTGAGTAGCAAAAGCAGTGGAAGGAGAAAGAGGGGCCGAAGCCGAGAAGAAGAAAGAGAGGGGCTGAAGCAGTAAAGAAAGAGCCGAGAAAAAAAAAAAGAATTCAAATGGGTAAGTAATATATGACAGTGAATTCCTTGGGTTTAATTGTTTTCACGGGTTTGGTTTTGTTAAGGAAATTGAAGAATTAAATGAATAAGATAATTTATGGTATATTAGTGTAAATTAAATTTGGTTTTATGTAAGTAATTGATAGAAACTTGAAAGATTAAAGAGTTGGGGGAAATCGACAAAGCCTTAGGAATTGGAGAAATTTTGGGAAAAATTTGATGAAAACCCTAGAATAGAAATTAGGGAGAATTGTGTAGGTATATGCCCTTGTAAACCGAAATTAAAGTAATAACACCAGTAGCTATGATGTTAATATAAGTGAAAACAGTGAGTAATAGGGGCATTAGTTATTAAGAAATTGAAAGTAAAGCGTGAGAGTAATGTATAAAGGTAAAGTATAAACTAGTAATTTTGGGAATGATTGAGTAAGCCTATGTGATAAGATGGATGTTCGTGCATGATTGTGAATGATTATTAAGTAAAGCAAATGAGTAAATGAGAATTGATTAATGCATAAATGAACTAACTATGTAGGGTAAATAATTAAATTCATAGTTGATTGTGAATACACCTTATAAATGTGTATGAAAAATAAGTTTATGGTTTATGTTTAAGTTGTAAAATTGAGTTTTATAAATTGGTCATGGTTATGTTTCAAGTATATGTAATATGATCATGTTTACATATATATTTAAGTATGTGATTCAAGTTTAAATATTACATATGTGTTTTACAACTTCGAAATTACAGGTATGCCTTAAGTTTACTTTATGATTTGAGTACACGTTATATTTATGAGTTAAGTTGTAAATCTTGCATTGATAGCTTAAATTGTGCGTATGCTTGATTAGATTCTGCGTATGACAGTAAATGTATATGCTTGCGTGGATTAATATTATTTTAGTAGCATGTATGTATTGAGCTTGAGCATGATAGATAAGCATGTAGCATATAAGATAGTTAAAGATGAAGGTATGAGAGGAAAGGAATACATATGCCATTAGTTAAAGGAGCGCATGAACATATGCATGTACATCCATGATAAAACATGAAAGGTTTCAAAATTCAAAAAGTTTTAAAGAAGAATATCAAAGATTTTTTTTAAAAAGAAATGTTTTTAGAAAATGTTTGATACAGTTTTGATATTTAAAATCCGAGTTTTATGGTTTTATGTTTTTCGGGGCATGAGGTAAAACCTCACCCCAGTATGTAACTATTATAGAGATACAGATGGAATTGACGGATAAAGAGGACATGTGCACATGTAGGGCCAGGATGGCGGCATTGTTTTAAAATTCGGTTGAGGCGGCCGCCTCGCGGCGAGGGCGCGTTGAGGCGGCCACCTCTTTCGGTTTTTCCAAGGCGGCCGCCTCACGCGCAGTACTTTTTTTTTTTTAATTTTTTATTGATCTATCATGTTTCTACCAAGTTTCCTCAAATAATTTGTAGTTGTATAATATATGGACCCCAAAATGACTCATAGAAGAAACACAATTATTGAATATAATTTTTTAGATCTTGAAAGTTTAAATTTCTGTTGCTATTTTATGTAATTAAAATTTTCAAAAAAAAATGGAAATATATATAAACACATTCTTTATACAGAAATAAAAAATAAACAATTCCAAATCTTGTCAAATCAATTGAATGTAGATCTGTCTTCCAACCAACATTGGCTAGCTATTTGGAGTCTAATAATATTTTTTATGTAACAAATTCATATAATTATTTATTTATTTATTTTCCCTCTAAATTAATCAATAATAGTTCTAGAAAGAATACACTGCATCAATTAATTAACAAGTTGGTTGGAATCATTTCTGTAAAGATTCTTCAACATAAGGTTAGGGATTTGCAAAGATTTGCTTTGTCCTCGAGGCGCCCGCCTCGCCACCTCGAGGCGGTCCGCCTCGCGCCTCAATGGCCGGCCGCCTCGAGGCGCCGCCACGTATTTTTAAACATTGGATGGCGGCATATGATCGTGTACCTGGTCCCTAGTCTAGAGCTTGGGTGGTAGCATTGATCCGCACCCCCAATTCTAGTGGAGGTTACGTTGCAGTTGAGCTGTTGTCGCTGACGTGACTACACCCAGTTGAGTTGTTGTCCTGGGTGTAGGGCTCTACGTTGCAGTTGAGTTGTCCTGGACGTAGAGCACCACCAGTTTCAGAGATGCCGCAGTTGAGTATTTGTCCTGGGCATCGAGTACCACTAGTTTCAGGGACACCCAGTTGAGTCGTTGTCCTGGGTGTAGAGTAGTTTTCAGTTTTCAAATGCATATTACAGTTTTCAGTTTTCAGTTTTCAGTTTTCAGTTTTCAGTTTTCAAATGTATGTTACAGTTTTCAGATACAGTTTTCAGTTTTCAGTTTTCAGTTACATATTTCATTTTTCTGATACAATTTTTAGTTTTCCGATACGGTTTTCAGAAAGAGCTTTTCCAGAAAAAAATAAAATTAAACTAGAGTTTTTAACAAAGAACTTTCAAAAAACAGTTTTTCAGAAAATATTTTCCGGAAGTATTTTCCAAATAGTATGACATGTTAAAGTAGAAAGTAAATTACAAGTTATGCATATAAATCATACTTTCTGGTTAACATTTGAGATGCATATAATGGGCATTAATGCATGATAGTATGATTATATCTATGGGCATATAATTGATGTTTGTATGTATTGTATGTTTGCATAGAATGAGTATTTTGTATGCACTAATGCATGATAACATGATTACATATACATATATTTGCGATTGATTATAGTGTGATGAATGTTTGATAGAAAGAATATTTTATTAAACCGATTTGATGACATTTCAAGAAAAAAAAGTAAGAAAGTTATAATAGTTACCTGCACTAGATTAGTAAAGAATGTATATAAAGTAAATAGAAATCAGAGTAGCGCAGTGAAAGCAAAATGGAATTTAAAGAGATAGATAGTAAAGTAGAAACTTTATGTATATATTATAGATGTTTGATAATGGAAATTGTAAAACAGAATTTAAAGTATGCGTATGATCAGACAAAGATTGAAAACAAAGTAATATACTTGTGAAAAAGGAATAAGAAACTAGATAATAGTTCAGACCTAATACATATTTGCATGGCCACATAGACAACCAGGTTAATACAGAAACAGAACTTAGACTTTGCATGTGTTTTATGCTCAAGGAATGAACATAGTTACTTACTGAGTCTTAAGACTCACACCACAACAGTGTTTGAGTTTTGCAGGTTGGTGACCTGATCGGTCGACCACAGACACCAGAGCTTGAGAAGCCGGATAGCAGCGTTGCAGTCAGCCAGTCACCAGGTCTTGGGGGGGATTTAAGTATAGTTGTACAAAATTTGAGTTTTATAAGTTGTATAGAAATGAGTTGTATAAGTTTAGTTATAAAAGTTTTTGTTTATACGTATTTTCGGGCATGGAGCCCAATTATATTTGTCTAAGATCATTATTTAGTGTTGTGTTGTGAGTCTGGGCCCTGTAGGTTGTCTGAGGTTGCGTGACTTTGATCCAGGTTGCGTGACTTTTAACAGAGGTCATGCCGAAATTTCGTTAGAGTCAGAGGCTTATGGAGTCAGGATTAGCCTGTGTCCTGCCGGTAGCATCCTCGCTTAGGCGGGATGTTACACGAACTATGCTGAGTTGATGGCGAGGTGCTTCGACCCCTGGGCTTTATTCCCGAACCATGCGTGCTGTGAGATACTTCGATCTTTGAGCTTTATTCCCGAACTGTGCTGAGTTGATGGCGAGGTGCTTCGACCCCTGAGCTTTATTCCCGAACCATGCTGTGTGTGATATGCTTCGATCTCTGGGTTTTATTCCCGAACTGTGTTAAGTTGATGGCGAGGTTCTTAGACCCCTGGGCTTTATTCCTGAACCATGCTGGGTGTTAGATGCTTCCGTATTTGGGCTTTATTCCCGAACTGTGCTGAGTTGATGACGAGGTGCTTCGACCCCTAGGCTTTATTCCCGAACTATGCTGGGTGTGAGATGCTTCGGTCTCTGGGCTTTATTCCCGAACTGTGTTGAGTTGATGGTGAGGTGATTCGACCCATAGGCTTTATTCCCGAGCCATGCAGGGTATGCGATGCTTCGATCTATGGGCTTTATTCCCGAACTGTGCTGAGTTGATGGCGAGGTGCTTCGACCCCTGGTCTTTATTCCCGAACCATTATGGGTGTGAGATGCTTCGATCTCTCGGATTTATTCACGAACTGTGCTGAGTTGATGGCGAGGTGCTTCGACCCATTGGCTTTATTCCCGAACCATGCTGGGTGTGAGATGCTTGGATCTCTGGGCTTTATTCCCGAACTGTGCTGAGTTGATGGCGAGGTGCTTCGCCCCAGACGTTATTCCCGAACCATGCTGGGTGTGTGATGCTTCGATCTTTGGGATTTATTCCTGAACTGTGCTGAGTTGATGGCGAGGTGCTTCGACCACTAGGCTTTATTCCCGAACCATGTTGGGTGTGATGTTTCGATCTCTAGGCTTTATTCCCGAACTGTGCTGAGTTGATGGCGATGTACTTCAACCCCTGGGCTTTATTCCTGAACCATGCTGTGTGTGAGATAATTCGATCTCTAAGCTTTATTCTCGAACTGTGCTGAGTTGATGGCGAGGTGCTTCGACCCCTGGGCTTTATTCCCAAACCATGCTGGGTGTGAGATGCTTCGGTCTCTGGGCTTTATTCCCGAACTGTGCTGTGTTGCTGGCGAGGTGCTTCGACCCCTGGGCTTTATTCCCGAATCATGCTGGGTGTGAGATGCTTCGATCTCTGGGCTTTATTCCAGAACTGTGCTGAGTTAATGGCGAGGTGATTCGACCCTTAGTCTTTATTCTCAAACCACGCTGAGTGTGAGATGCTTCGATCTCTGTGATTTATTCACGAACTGTGTTGAGTATCCCCTAGGCTTTATTCCCGAATCATGCTAGGTGTGAGATGTTTCAGTCTCTCGGTTTTATTCTCGATCTGTGCTGAGTTGATGGCGAGGTCCTTCGACCCCTAGGCTTTATTCCCGAACCATGCTAGGTGCGAGATGCTTCGATCTCTGGGCTTTATTCCCGAACTGTGCTGAGTCGATGGCGAGGTGATTCGACCCTTGGTCTTTATTCCCGAACCATGCTTGGTGTGAGATGATTCGATCTCTAGGATTTATTCACGAACTGTGCTGAGTTGATGACGAGGTGCTTCGACCCCTGGGCTTTATTCCCGAACCATGCTGGGTGTGAGATGCTTCGATCTCTGGGTTTTATTCCTGAACTATGCTGAGTTGATGGCGAAGTGCTTCGACCCCTGGGCTTTATTCCCGAACCTTGCTGGGTGTGATATGCTTCGATCTCTGGGCCTCATTCCCGAACTGTGCTGAGTTGATGGCGAGGTGCTTCGACCTATTGGTTTTATTCCCGAACCATGTTGGGTGTGAGATGCTTCGATCTCTGGGCTTTATTCCCTAACTGTGCTGAGTTAATGGCGAGGTGCTTCGACTGCTGGATTTTATTCCCGAACCATGCTGGGTGTGAGATGCTTCGGTCTCTGGGCTTTATTCCTGAACTGTGTTGAGTTGATGGCGAGGTGCTTCGACCCCTGGGCTTTATTCCCGAACCATGCTGGGTATGAGATGCCTCGATCTCTGGGCTTTATTCCCGAACTGTGCTGAGTTGATGGCGAGGTGCTTCGACCCCTGGGTTTTATTCCCGAACCATGTTGGGTGTGAGATGCTTCGATCTCTGCGGTTCTTTCCCGAACCATTCCTAGTGTGAGATGCTTCGATCTCTGCGGTTCATTCCCGAACCATTCCTAGTGTGAGATGCTTCGATCTCTGGGATTCATTCCCGAATTAAATAGGTGATGGCGTTTTGGTCCATTTGCGTGACTTTTCGATCCACTGGGGAATTTTTTTTTCATGATGATGAGGTGCTTCGACCCCTGGGATTCATTCCCAAATTGTTGATGACGTGGGCCTCGACCCTAGGATTCATTCCTGAACTATCGAGCTGATAGTGGTGAGGCATTTCGACCCCGACCCGTCCTCATTCTCGAGGCTCTTTGCTCGTCCTCGCGCGTTTTTTGTTTTCTTTAAAGCCTGCGAACATAAAACAAAAATTATGTGTATGTGACGTGTATGCATGTATGCATGGATGCATTCCCTATTCCGATGGGTTTCACTGTCCTATTAGCTTGATGTCATCCTGGGTTAGGCCTTCCTCGCGCTAGAGGGTTTTCTTCACCCCTTTAGGAATCCTCTTGGCCTTTGGTGCCCATTTGCTTGTAAAAGTCTTTGGTCGCCCCCTTGGCCTGCTTACAGTTCCCTCTTGTCAATTCTACTCCGGTGATTGCTCAGTTCTCTATGGTCCCATGACTCAAGATCCCATTGTGTCCCTCATTTGTGGGGTGGTAGACTGGTCATCCCCAGACTTGGATTTCTGTTCTTCGCTACCTGCACCGGGTCAAGGTGGACTACGCCTTTTTGAAAGCGGCCTCATCCTTTTGGGATACTGAAAATCATGTCTTCTGATTCCCAGATTTCGAAATATGTCCTCTCCCTGATGAGTTTGCTTCCATTCTCGACTTGCAATTTTCTCTTACTACCCATCTCGGATACTGAAAATCATGTCTTCCGATTCCCGAAGCTTTCCTTGTTTTGTAGGTTTGTTCTATTTTTTGCCCAAGCTGTCCTTTCAAATTTTCAACTTAGCGGTTTGCTTTATCTTGCCCGAGTCGCCTTTTTATGTTTTCAACTTAGCGAGCTAAAAAAAAATTTCTTTTTTTTTTCAGATTGATCCGTCCTCATTCTCGAGGCTCTTCGTTCATCCTCATTCCCAAGGTTGTTCTCTATTCTTGGAGTTGCTCATCCTCATTCCCGAGGTTCTCTCCATTCTTGGAGTTCTTCTCCTAGATCTCCTGACCTTGGTCCAATATTTAAGAAACAAAAGAAGTGATTTGTGATTACTTGACTCTAATCTTTCCCGGTTAGCTGGGATTTATGCAATCTATGAACATCTTGAACATTTGTTTCAATAAAGTCGTTTGCATTACTTCTTAGTACATATGCAGGAAATAAACTGCATTGCAAGGGTACCTCTGTCGCTAACTGTTCCTCACGGATTTTACAATTAGATATTTTTCTTGCTCACTCATGCTCTATATTTTGCTTGGGCTGTCCTTTACGGATTTTCAACCCAACGAGCCTTTTTTTTCTCTTCTTTTTTTCCTCATTTTTTTCCTTTTATGCAAAGTATTGCTTCAGCCTGTCCATGTTGATGGGCTTGGTGAACACGTTCCCTTCAAAATCTGACAGTCTCACTGCCCAATACCTCATCACCCATTTGACTAGGTAGAGCCTTTCCCAATTGGGCCTGAACTTTCCCATTGGGTCCATTATCAGTGGCTTCGACTGCTTGAGCACTAGATCACCTTCTTTGATCTTGGTGGGACGCACCTTCTTGATGAATACCCTAGCCAACCTTTTCTGGTATAGCTGCATGTGGTACAAGGCCCTTATCCTTTTCTCATCCAGTAATGCTAGATGTTCGAACCTCTGCGAGGCCCATTCCTACTCAGGCAATTCTGCCTCTGCTAGTACCCATATTGACTGTATCTCCACTTCCACATCTGCTTGTACCATCATCGCCCCAGCGTTTCGGGTTCTATGGCCAAATACAACACCAAGGGTTTGCCCGGCCTTGGGGGTTTCAAGACGGGCGGTTTATCCAAGTATTCTTTGATTTTGTCAAAAGCTTCTTGACATTGACTATTACACTCCACAGGCTGGTTCTTCCTCAATAGCTTGAAGATAGGCTCACATACTGATGTTATCTTGGCAATGAATCGACTGATATACTGGATTTTCCCGAGAAAATCTCTAACTTCATTTCTTTTTTTTTTTGTCTTTTTTTTTTTGCCTTTTTTCACCTCTTGATAGCGGGCTTCATACAGAAGCATATTCTTACTGAGTTAGTGGACTGCACGTTCCACCCCTGTCTCATCTGCCTTTACCTTCATCGCCCCAACGCTTCGGGTTCTATGGCCAAATAAAACACCAAGGTTTATCCGGCCTTGAGGGTTTCAAAATGGGCGGTTTAACCAAGTATTCTTTGATTTTGTCAAAAGCTTCTTGACATTGCTATTTCACTCACAGGCTGGTCCTTCCTCAATAGCTTGAGATGGGTTACCTTGGTAATTGCCTTGATCTTTTCAATGTCTACTTTTATTTACTTCTTAACTTTTTCCCTAACATTTTCAGCCTATTATGGCCTCATTCTTCGGATCTTCTGTTTTACTGGTCCCATATTTGGATAAGTTGGTATCATATGCTGGGCAATACTCTTGTCTACTATTGGCATGTCTTCATAGGACCAGGCGAATACTTTTACATATTTTATTAATATTCTCTCTAATTCTTTCTACTCATCGGAGGTAACCTCACTTGCAATTGGAATTTCCTTGGGGTTTTCACATGTACCAAGATTAAATGCATTTGTCTTTGTTGAGTTAATGTCAAATATGCTTATGTCATGTGTATTATGATGCAGACTAACATGAAGAGACTCGAACAAGAAAGCAAAATCAATGTCTTTATGATTAATAAATGCAAGATTACAATTAAATAAGTCAGGAAAATAAACATCTTCCTAATTTGCAGTCTCGTCTTCTTCCGTCTTTTTGCTTTCTTCGAGCGTCGGATTCTCCAACTGCAGTAGTTCTTCTTCCCATTTATTTTCCTTTTTTGCAACCTCATCTTTGTCACTGCTCGATAAGTTTTCCTATAAGTCTCTCCCATGTTCTGTTTCATCTTCACTACTGCTGTCCCATATCCCCATGCATGAAGCTTGGTGGTTGAGAGTTTGGAGGACAAAGCTTCGGGCAGGCCAGAGTTGATCATGTAGGTGGGTGGTGGAACAGAGTGGTAGTTGGGTCGATGGTTTCTGCGTGTGTTGGGTTGTTCTTTTTCCGGGCCGGGTATCTTATGGATGTCAATGAGGTTTTGGATCTCATGCCTAAGGCGGGTGCAGTTGTCAGTTTGGTGGCCTTTTTGCTGATGGAAGTGACAGTGTAGGTTTAGGTCGAGATATTGTGACACATGGTTTGGAAGTGGTTTATGTTCTAAGGGATTTAGGAGTCCTTGCCTCTTCATCTTTTCAAACACCTTTGACAAAGGTCTACCAAAATCGGAGAATCGCCTGTTTCTGATGGCGGCGACCTCAGCAGGAGCGGGCTTGGCCCCTGAAGGCCCCCCAATGGTCTTTCTACTCTGGCTGTAAAACTTTTTGTTCTCAGCTTAATCTTCCTCGATATCCATGACAGTTTCTCTTAACTGTCGAAAGTCACCAATCATGGAGGTCATCCTTCTCAGCTTGTTATAAATGGAGGGCTTGGTGCCCTTAATGATCATCTCAATATGGTCCTTCTCTGAGGGCCGTGTCTGCATCTTCAAGAGTTGTCTTCTCCAGCGATCCATATAATCTTTGAAGCTCTCTTCTAACTTCTGCTTGGTGTTTTCTAGGTCACGAAGTCATAAGTCTATCTCCATGTCCGTGACTTATTGGTTCAAGAAGGCCTCTGCTAATGCTCTCCAGCATCTGTTACCTTTTTTTCCAGGCCATGATACCATACTACGGGCGCCCCTTCCAGTGACATCCCAAACATCTTCTACACCTGACGCTTCGACAAACCCATTGAACTCATCACTGAAACATATTGTCGGAGATGGACCATAGGATCTCCGTTTCCGTTGAACTTGGCCATGTCAGACATCTTAAACTGGGGAGGCAGCTGTTCTTCGAAAGCCATCGCATCATAGTCTAACAGATCTTCATGTTTTCCCTTCATCTTGCGGGTAACTGACTCTACTTGTTCTCTAAGTTTCTTTAACTCTGCCTGAGACCCGGCTATCATTCTCGCGACATACTCAGCCATGTCATCATCAAAAACATGGATTTCTTCGCTCACCCTATTTGGGGGCTCCCCACGCCTTGCATCCTCATTGTTTTTTATTCCTACTGTGCGGGGTACTGTCAGACTGGCCATAGCATTGGTCAAAGCTTATAGCTGTAATTTTGGTGATGTTGGTCTCCAATTGATCCATGCGGGAATCTTCGCTACTTGACGCATTCATGCTTGCTAACCTCTTTTTGACAAGTCTTCATTCTTCTCTAACCCAACGGATTTCTATGATGGCTGTGAAGACAATGCGTGTATACATGAGATGCATGTGGTTATCAAAACAGCATATATCATTCCGACCTTATTCCTCCCACACTCGGGGTAAGTCCATTTCTGTCCTAGGTATGACTCATTTTATGCACCAATGTGGGGTACACAAAGATCGTTCTCTCCTATGCTATAGGGGTGAACCTTGGCTACCTCAGTCCTTTTTCATCAGTAAAAGACAAAAACCGCCCATTTACAATATTGACTAAGCCTATTATGGGGATCGTGCCATATTCTAGAAATGACGAATTGGGCCCTCGGTAATCACCGTTGGCGGGGATGGACTTGGAGATATCCAAAAGTATACAAATATGCCATAACAAGGCGTATCCTTCCTAGATAAAAGCCAGTGCGGATATCGGACTCATGCGTTTGGCATATTCGGATCATGTTTGGACCTTATAAGCCCATCAAGGTTTTCATACAAGTTGGCCCATTATCATTTTAAAGCGTTCAATCAGATTATCGCGAGATGTAAATTTGTCCCGGTTGAAAAGGCCTAATAGGCTTATAATTTTACGATAAGGTGGCTAAATAAATTCAAATGATATGGGGCCCAAACACAAGGTGGTCCATCGTTATTTTGAAAACTTTTGGCCCAATCATCGTAAGATACAAACTCGTCCCAGTTTAAATGGCCCAACAAGTTCGTATTCTATGACGAGAAACCCAAATGGATCCAAATGATAATGGGCCCAAACATAAGCATTGGGGGTAGCTTCTATAGGACATATAACTATGGTTCGTATGTGGGCTTACAATGGTATGGATAAGGGCTCTCATTTGCGAAGGGTTGCCCACAACTAGGTCTCCTCACTCAATGGTTCGAGCGACCAAGTGAGCGCGCCTTTTTTATACCTTAGGGTACGTGCCAATGAGGGACGGTTATCATCACATAACGATCCGCCGCCTTGAGTGAAAGTGACTTCACGATACATGACCCCATTGGGGTAAGAAGGGTATGCAAAATATATGAGACTTGGGTAGCCAAAGCCAAAGCCACGGACACTACAAGGCATTATTTCGGGGCCGATTCTATATCCCCAGTGGAGTCGCCATCTGTAGGAGCGAAGCAGGGTTTACCGATATGCCTATGATGCTCGGCGGCCACAACACTGTTGGGCTCGCCGCCCGTAGATAGTACAGAGTAGCCCACGGAGGACTAAACAGGAGAATAAAATAGTCGCCACCCATCGTGAACTGGGAAAAGATTTAAGGTCGCACTCACCCCTCGCAAGGGAAGACCTCAAACCGTTGGGTTCAGAATTGTCCTTTACTTATGCCAGTATAATGGACGGGTTCACACAATGGTATAGCCAAGACTTAATGCAATTCATACAAAAAAGCAAATAAAAACATAATAACACACCCAATAAAAATAATAACCACAATAACATAGTTCAAAAAAAGCATATTAAATTAAGAGGTACAAGATGCGGTAACGAAAACTATAATAAACCAAAA